>CAUYQV010195919.1:0-65608 GCA_963574575.1 Galagoides demidoff
GCCTGTGGTCCCAGCTACTTGGGAGGCAGAGGCAGGAGACTCGCTTGAGCCCAGGAGTTGGAGGTTGCTATGAGCTGTGATGCCATGGCACTCTACCCAGGGGGATAGCTTGAGGCTACGTCTCAAAAAAAAAAAAAAAAAAAAAAGAACAACAGAATAAACTTAGGGTAAAGAGGTCAGACAAGTCTTTTCTAAAATGGTTTAATTTAAGCTCAGGCCTGCAAGTTAAGAAGCCAGTCGTGCAAACTATGTTTGGGACAGAAAGAACAAAACATGGAAAGGCCAAAGTCAGCAAAAAGCACTATGTGTCTGGAGCCTAGAGAGCAAGGGTGAAGGTGGCAAGCAGTCAGAGAGGAGCCAGCTGCCACATCAGGGGAGCCCTGAAGGCCAAGTGAGATGAAGCAAGGGGTAATATTACCTCATTTATCTTTAAGAAGTTTAATATGTGATACCAAAAAAATTTAATCTACATTGTGAAACATAATGAAGTAAACACCTGAGACCCCAAACCCAAACCTCAAAACTAGACTGCCCCAAATACTATTCAAGCTACCTACCTGGCTTACGCTTTGGAAGGCCTCTCAGCTGCAGTGGGAAGAATGTGTGGTAGGCAAGCGGGAATGGGAAGCAGAGAGACAAGTAACTAAGGCAAGTTCTGAAGATGGCCTGGAGTAAGGTGGTAGCAGAAGGGGCACAGGGTTGAGATGGGCCTAGGTGGTAGAAATAAGACTTGCTGTAATCCCAGCACCCTGGGAGACCAAGGTGGGCGGATCGCCTAAGCTCATGGATTCAAGACAAGCCTGAGCTAGAGTGAGACCTGGTCTCTAAAAATAGCTGGGCATTGTAGTGGGCACCTATAGTCCAAGCTACTCAGGAGAGTAAGGTAGGAGAATCACTTGAGCCCAAGAGTCTGAGTCAAGTATGAGCTGTGATGTTATGGCACTCCATGAGGGCGACAAAATGAGACTCTATCTCAAAAAAAGAAGACTTACTAGGGTGGTGCCTGTGGCTCAAAGGAGTAGGTCACCGCGGCCCCATATGCCAGAGGTGGCAGGTTCAAACCCACCCCTGGCCAAAAACTGCAAAAAAAGAAAAAATAAAATAAATACAGAAAAAAAAAAGAAAAATAGAAATATTTAGGGAAGAGAATACTTTTAGGGAGCTAATGTAACCATGAGAGGGTTTACTGTTGCAATTTACATTACATAGATAATTCATCAATCACATAAATTATCATATACATTAAAATCGTGATTTCTGCGATGCTTTCTTATTTCCACTTCAATATTTTTCTGATTTTAATTTTATTGTCTTTTCTAACCTAGGCTTTTCTGTATTTTTGAGATTTGTCCAGTTTTACTCAGTTACTAGCTATCTATTTCAAAAATAGGATTCTAACCAACATACCCATTTTTTCCCATAAAACAAAGTTAAGACACCACTTGTTGCCTTTAAGAAACAGATATGTGTCTCGTTCAAGCTTGTGATGAAACCATTTGCTCTTAGAATCCTCTTGGTCACCAAGATAGATGATGCTGAGACTAAACCCAGTTATATTCATATGCGTTAGCAGAGCCCCAGAGGTCTCTTACAAAATGCCATGACTCTTCACACAGCAGGATAGCCTCAGCATTGAAAACAAATTTCAAGTAAATTGATAAGCATGGAAGCCTCTCACTGTAGTGGGCAACCAGAAATATGAATAGGCCCAGAGATTATTTGACATCTTGTTTTAAAGAGTTTCTTGCTTGAATTGAATCTGATCTTTCTCTAGACCAACCCAAGCCAACAGAAGTAATGCCAGCCACATTCATAATTAAAAGTTTTATAGTAGCCATGCTTAAAAACAAAAAAAGCAAAAAGAAACAGATGACATTAATTTTAATGATATACAGAGGGTACCAAAAATGTACACACATTTTAAGCAAATACTATTAAAATTATAATACTCGGTACATACCAGTAACATTTTTTAGCTTGTATCTCTTGTCCATCTTCTATCATTGCAGGAGTTGAACACGATTCAAGTACAATTTTAACAGTTTTTTCCTTTCTTACAATGTGTAGACATTTTTTGGCACCCTCTGTATTTAATCAACCTATCCAAAGTGTTATGCTATGTGATGAATATAAACAATATTAATGAGATATTGTTACATGTCTTTTTCTACTGAGTGTTTGAAATGCAGGATCTATTTCCCACTCACATCACATTTCCAGTACTCACTAGTGGGCTGCTTATTGGACAGGGCAGCCCGAGAGTGCACCAAACTGCAGCCAACACTGTGAGTTTTCTAAACATAGGAGCCCAGAGAAGTCAGAGACTGTGGGGGGACAGGTGGATATTGCTGGGCTATTGCTGAAGCCTCCCAAGCATCAGGGAATATTTCTACATCCAGAAACAGTCACCCCATTTGTTTCTATTATCATTCCTTCAAACATAAAAGATGAGTGCCTAGACGCACAAAGGCAATTAACTGGAATCAAGCAATTAGGAGGAAACTTACGTTAATTTATTCCTTTACACCTACAGAAAGAGTGAGGCAATAAATTTAACAGCCCAAGGCTTAGAATGAGAAAAGTCAGTTTTCTCAAAAAGGATACGTTTCTAACCTGTCTCCAATGTAAAATAAAATCTCAGTTCTGTGAAGGTAACAAGCTGTGACAACACAAAGCTTTTGGAACAAACTGAAGTTTGGGGTCCTGTGGACCATGAGTCCAGGACAGAGGAGCCCAGGTGAACCTTGACCTTCCTGTACAGTAAGAGTATCATGGGGGTGATGGTGGAAGAAAAACAGATTCTATGTCCTGGCTGGCTTTATGAGCCCATGCAGTTCTCCCAGGAATGAGCCTGTCACCCACCACCAGACACTTGGGAGACTCGAGGCAGCATTTAGGATAGAGGGTGGGGAGGATAATACATAAGGCATTCTGGGGCTCAGTGGAAACTTTTTTTATCACAGAAATCCAGAGGAATTCTTCCCACAGCCTCTCTGTTCACCCCGGAGAAGCTGGCAGCTGGTGTAAGCAAGCATTTCATTCTGTGCCCGTGTGTGATGTACCTGTGTAGTAAAACTCATAGTGTGTCAAGAAAATGCCCCTGAGTCTATAGTTCACGGGTTCCATTTTTGAGGTTAATAAAACATATCCTCAGAGTTGTAACTGTTTCTTTGGAACCCAAGATTATAGGATATGAAGCTTTCCACCATTCTAAACATCACTGTGAGAAGACTTTGAAATGTATCTCTTAGAACATCTATATGACGAAAACAGGAACAAAATTCTCCTGGTACATATTTAATGGAATAACCGTGTTTTACAGAAAAGAATCTGGTCTAAATTTCTTGGTGTATTTTGGATGCTAGTTATTTATGCTCCTGGTCTGAGTCCCTTTTATTAATGTGTATGACATTTTTGCCTCATTTTACATTTACACTGAGCTACCAATGATGTCATAAATATTGAAGTCTTCAAAGGTTGAAGCTTTGAAGGAGGGTACCCAGATAACTGACGTGACAGCTACTGGCTAACATTCTGCTCTGCAAGGCCCAATGTATCATCTGATTGGTGACAGTACCTGCATTATATTTAAATAATGACATGGAAAATAGGGTTTCTCATCCAGAAGATTCTTCAAGATGAGATGCCAGCTCTATCCTGGAGAAGAGGATGATACCAAATCACTAAACCTAATGATTTAGAATATGTATCTTTCTTTTGGAAGATTTTTGTTGAGAAAGATTTTTGGAGGAAGAAATGAAGAAACATGATATACTGACTTAAGCCTCCTTCGTGTGGTAACGTGGCCTCCAAAGTTCATGAGTGACCTTCCCTTTGCTCTTCCTTCTGGGCTGAGGAGAGAATTGCAGCCCCACAGATGTCTTCACCTAACTGTACAACTATCATAGTCTTGGGGAAGCTTCTGAAGATCTGGGTGGACCTAGGTATGCACTAATGCATAGTCCTTGATTTGAGGGCTGGATGCCATTCACATCTGTGATTTTTAGAAACTTCCCAGAAGCTCTGAGAAAACTACTATAGTCTAAGGAGGAATAAATGCCCTAGCCTACTGCCGCCACTGCCACTATAGTACACCTGCAAAAGCCCAGTGACCAGGACATAGAGCTGCCACTTCTCCCAGGGAACTAACTTGTTCAGGGCATCAGATACAAAGTCAAAGGATGAGCGAAGTCTGAGCAGCTCAGGTGTGACTCAGGGACCTGCAGCTCTGGATTACCCAGGAGGCTGTAGGAAATGCAGACTCAGGAATCTCAGGTTGCAGGCCAGACCTGCAAGATCTATTTTAACAACTGCAAGTGACTCTGATGCGCAGTTTGAGAAGCAACTGAGCTAAAGTAACAGGCTTTGTGGCTCCTACCCCGTAAAAATATTAAGGCTAGATGTAATCTACTTCATCCCTAAACAAAAGTACAACATATGTTCTTTTTTTTTTTTTTAGTACAACATATGTTGTACTAAAGACTTACTTGGCAACCACCATACATATATCAGGCTGTGCTAGACCTGGAGATGCCATGAAAGCCCACACTGCTCATGTCCAGTCACAACATTTGGAATGAACTTAATTCCTTTGAATTATACACTTATAAATAAAATAGTGGGGGGAGGGCAGAATATAAGGAAAGCAAAAACAAAATGAAATAAAACAAAACAAAGAAAAACAGCCCCCATACACAAGCTGAAGGGAACAAGGAAGAATCAGAGCCAGACTCAGGTATAACACAAATGTTTGAATTACCAGCCAGGAGATATGCAAAAATAACTACAATTAATTTGTTAAGGATGCTAATGGGGAAAGTGGACAATATGCAGGAATAGATGGCAAATGTAAGCAGAGAGATAGAAATTCTAAGAAAAAAATCAAAAGGAAATGCAAGAAATTAAAAATAAAATACAACACTGTAATAGAAATGAGGAATGTCTTTGGTGGGCCCATCAGAAGACTGGACTTTGTCAAGAATCAGCAAGCATGAAAGTCAGTCAACAGAGATTTCCAAGCTGAAATGCAAAGAAAAGACAAAATGGAACATCAAGAGTGATAGGAAACTCTCAGCAGGTATAAGACACAATTGAAATACCAGAAGGAAGGAAGAGAGAAGGGGGTAGAAGAAATATTTGAAGTAATAATGGCCAAGAACCTTCCAAAATCAATGACAGACACCCAATTGCAGGCTCAAACTACAGACAGCATCAGCAGACTAACTAGCAAATTCTAGCTCCAGTCTCCCCACACACACCTAAGCATAGTATATTCACACTGCAAAAAAGCAAAGAGACAGAGAAAATCTAGCAAGAAGCCACGGGGAGAAAAAAGCCACTTTCCATATAGAGAACAAAGATAAGAATTACAGCAGACACTTCATCAGAGACCACAAAAGCAAGAGATACTGGAATTAAAAATTTCTGTTGAATGAAAAAAAAAACACCAAGAGAAAGTATCCTGAAAAAGTGAAAGAGAAATAAGAGGTTTTTTTAATGCAAATGTAAACTGAGGAAATTCATCATTACCAGATCTGTCCTATAAAAAAAATGTTAAAAGATTGTTTTCAGGCAGGAAAAAAAAAATGATATAGGTAGAAAATTTGGATCGAACCAAAGGAAGAATTTTGGAGAAGAAATAAATAAAAGTAAAATACATTTTTTTTCTTTTTCTTATTCTTAATTGATCAAAAAGATAACTTGAGGTTTGAGGTAGTAGCAATGTATCAGGTGATTATAGCACGTAGATAAGTGAAATGAAAGAGAGAAATGTGGCAAGGATGGGAGGAAGGAATTAGAAATTCTTCTGTTTAAGATGCCCTTACTTCACAGAGGGTAGAAGAATTTTATTTAAAATTAAACTTAGATTAAATTGTAAATTCTTAGATAACCACTAACTTTTTTTTTTAACAATTTAATTAATGATTTTTTTTTTTTTTTTTGCAGTTTTTTGGCCAGGGCCAGGTTTGAACCCACCACCTCCGATATATGGGGCCAGCACCCTACTCCTTGAGTCACAGGTCCCCCACCACCACTAACTTTTTTTAAAGGAAGTATAATACTCTAAGAGAGTAGATAAAATGGAATCATATTAAATTTTCAAATAAAATCTTCAAATAAAATCAGAGAAGGCAGAAAATAAGTCCCTGGGAATAAACAGAAAAGTTGCAAACATGGCTGATATTAATATCAATCCAAATATATCAAAAATCACGTTGAAAATGAACTGTTTAAATATTGTAATTAAAAGATTACAGAAAATAAAAACAAGACACAAATGCATGATGTCTACATGAAACTGACTTTAACTATAAAGTTTAATGTGAAAGAATAAAGAAAGATAGACCATGCTAATATAGCTGGAGTAGCTATATTAACTTGTAACAAAGAAGATTTTGAAACAAGGAAAATTATTTGGGCAATGGCTCAGGCCTGTAATCCCAGCACTCTGAGAGGCTGAGGTGGATGGCTTGAGCTCATGAGTCAAGACCAGCCTGAGCAAAAGTGAGACTCTGTCTCTACTAAAAATAGAAAAACTGAGGCAAGTGGATTGCTTGAGCCTGAGTTGGAAGTTGCTATGAGGTATGACACCATGGCACTCTACCCAGGGTGACAGTTTAAGACACTTTCTCAAAAAAAAAAAAAAAATGAAAATAAAAATAAAATTAAAAAAAAGAAAACTATCTGGGATACTACATAATAATAAAGGGGCCAATTCTCTAAGGAGACATAGCAATCCTAAACATGTACGCTCATAACAACCAAACATCAAAAAACATAAGACAAAAATTGATATAAATGAATAGAGAAATGTAACAAATCCATTACTGTAGTTGGAAAGTTCAACACCTTCCTAAGTGATAAAACAAAGAGATAGAAAATCAGCAAGACTACAGTAGATCTAAACAGTACTGTCGATCAACTTGATCTAACAGCCATTGATAAACTACTCCCCCAAACAGCAGTGTAATTCACATTCTTTTCAAGCTGATGTGGAACATTGACCAAGATAAACCACATTGTGGGCCACAAAGCACACCTTAACAAATTTCAAATAATACAAATCATACAAACTGTTGTTCTCAGACCACAGAGGTGTTGAACCAAGAATCAGTAACAGAAAGCTGGGAATCCACAACATTTGGAAATTAAGCCCCACACTGATAAATAATGCATGGGTGTAAACAGAAAGTGTCGAGAGAAATCTAAAACTATTTCAAACTAAGCACAAATGAGAATGCAGCCTATTCCTGTGTGTGGAGTGCAGTGGTCTGGGAAAACGCACGGCACTAAATACATGTGGGAGAAAAGAAGAAAGCTATAATATCAATTTCCTAACTTTCTATTTTAGGAAATTAGAGGGGAAAAAAGTTCTTTATGTTAAAAGCAACAAGAGAAAAACAAATAATAAAAATTAGAGCGAAAATCAATAAAATCAAAAATAGGAAAATAATAAGAGAAAAATGTAGCAGCTCAAAAGCTGGCTTTTTGCCAAGATCAATAAAGTTGATAAAGCTATAGGCAAGCTAACTAAGAAAAAAAAAACAGAGTATCAATATCATGAATTTTAAAAGTTTCATTACCACCACTGATTTCATGGATATTAAGAAGATGGCAAAGGAAGGATGCTAACAACTCTGTGCCCACACACTTTATAATTTAATGGACTAATTCCACAGAAGACACAAACTGCCAAAACTCACACAGAGAGATAGATCACCTGCACAGCTGTACATCATTCAAAGAAATTGAATCAATAATTAATAACCTTCCCCCTCAAAATTACCAATCTAGATAGCTTCACAGGTGAACTTTATCAAATACTTAAGGAAGAAATAAAACTGATTCTTTGCAAGAACTTCCAGAAAACAAAAGCAGCAAGATCACTTCCTGCCGAATCACCCTGCCCACATAATCATATAAAGATATTTCAAGAAAAGAAAACCGCGGACCAATTTATCTCATGAATATAGACACAAAAATATAATAAGGAAGTCAGCTTCAAAAATAAGTAAGTCAGCATATAAAATAATGTGTTCCCCACAACCAAATGGAACTTATCCTAGGTAGGCAAGGCTGGTTCAACACCTGAAAGCCAGTTAATACAGTATACTACATTAACAGACTACAGAAGAAAAATCATTGGATCACATTAATTGACACAGAAAAGGCATTTCACAAAATCCAACACCCCTTCATGAGTCAAACAAAACCCCCTTGGCAAACTCGGAATAGAAGAAAACCTCCTTGATTTAATAAATGTATCTGAAAAAAACCTACAGCTAACATCATACCTAATGATGAGAAACTGAACCCTTTCTCCCTTAAACCAGGAACAAGTTAATATAGATACAGGTGATTATATTTAGAATGTTTATAAACGTGGGCACAAACATGGGTCAGTACACACATGTGTCCGTGCTCTGTCAGCTGAGAGGACCTGAAGGAAATGGCAGCCCAAAAGCAATGGTCAAAACTAGCACCTGACTTTTGATTTTTAACACCATTATCCAGAGAGAAAGAACAGGGCTCTTTAAGACATGGATTCATGGGTCAGAGAATATATACCGTGGGTCTAGAGGGCTGTAATGCAAGAATGCAAAAAACTTAGGGGGAAAAAAGACAAGCTTACATGAAAAGGACACAGGAGGCAGTTAAGAGAGTGTCCAGGGGCCACCATGACAAAAATTTGAGCAACAAAAAGCAAATAAAGTAGAATCAAGTTATAATCCAAGGGATAAAGTGAATATGTAGAATTCATACCAACATAAAAAGAATTGACTAAATCAGTAAATGGGAAAGAATAGACAATCTTCCAGCTAGACGTATCCCAAATAATTTATGTGGATGCTCTGCCCTTGAGAAGGAGCATACTGACGTTCCTTGAGTGAAGGCTGTGTGTGACGACGCTTTCAAAGGGGACAGCAGAAAAAGAAAGACACAAAAGTATAACTTGGCAGTAGAGGAACCTGACAAGCGCTACCTCGGCTGGTGATCAGGTTCTGCATCAAGAGACAAGGGCAGGTGGAGTTGAGCGTGTTTCCTCGTGCTGTGCTGTCAAGAGTCTCATACCTGAATTGTAGGAGGAACTGAATGGGGGCACAGGACTCACTGTAACATCTTTACAATAGTTCTCTAAATCTAAACTGTTCTTTAAAAAGTTAATTTTTAAAAAATCAAAGGAACAGGAAAACCAGAGATTAAAGTTGAAAGAACTCACAACTCTGAAATCCAGCCAATACATTTCCAAAAAACAAGAAATAAGGAATGTTAACACCACGCCCGCCATAGTGATTATGCCTAACTTGCTTCTGAGCTGACTGATTTAATTATAATCACATTATATACAAGGTGCAGACACATACCAAGCTATCTGAACATCAGGTGGACAGGGGATAATATCTTAATAGAATGAGTAGCTTGTTTTTCAAAATGCTAACTCAGAATCTAAAAACTCAAACGTGCATGGTGGCCAAATCCACACAGAGATGGGCAAATAGTATCTCAAACATTTTGCTGCTAATTTGTGCCATTCTTATAACTAAATGGAGCAGTTTGAGGAACACCAGGGAAGAAAGATAAATAATAAAAGTGGACCTAAGGAGATTATAAACAGAGCCAGAAAATAATAAAATGAGATTCCAGCTGGATAAATGCCAGGTAAAGCTTCTGGGAAAAATAATTCCCAACACTGATAAAGTCAGAGGGAACAAGATGCTTACAAACACCAAAAGCAAGCAAGCAGTGCTGTGGATTAAACGGGAGTCTGCCATGCGGCCTGGCGGTGAGTGACGAAGCCTGGGTTAAGCACAATCATTTGCCTTTTCTGGGGCTCTCAGGGGCTGTCATGAGGCCAGTTGTCTGGTCCTCCAGGAGGTTGGGGAGGATGGGTGTGGTTCTGCCTTGTCCCAGAGAACAAGGAGCCTTGACTCCCATGATCTTATAATTCTCGCCAAATAAGAAGGTTGTTCTTCATTCTTCATTTCCTTTTAAGATACACAACTCAACAGCCTCAAAGCCGACCACAGAATGTGAGGGCTGGAGAAGACTTCTGAAATCCAGCGTTCAAAACTCTTATGACCCACACTCATGGGGACATTCAAGGTCATTGGAAGGTGACAAGCCTAGCATCAGTACTTTCAAAAAATAAAAAGAACTATGGGCATATGTTTAGCGTTTACCATATGCCAGACACTGGGCTAAGCATATCCAACACCTTGTCCTCCTTCCAAGGAGCTATTGTTACTCTACTTTACCTATGAGGAAGGTGAGGCTCAGAGAAGGGTAAGCACTTCGTTGAGGACCACAGGCAGTTGATAGCAAAGCCAAGCCCTAACGTGGAGCTTCACAATCCCCAAGCCTGCACTCCTAGACCCCACAGGAGCCTGAGCCTGCTAGGTAAGCATTTCAATGTGAGCCCCACTAAGTCACATGGCCCCTGCATGTGGCTTAAAAGCCAGAACTGTGGACATACTGTAAGGGTACATTGCAGGGGACCAAAAGTCCTTGGGGGTTTCCTCCTCTCCTGGGGATGGGTGACCTTGAAGAGAGCTCTCTGGTGCTCTGCTCTCTCATGAAGTGAGTTTTGGGGGCCAGCTCTGGCCCTGGGCAGGCCAAAGGGTATCCATGCTGTAGGGACAGGAGCCTGTGTGTCTGTCCTCTCAGACCTTTATAATTAGGAAATGTGATGGGCTGATGGCCACATGCCTGATTCTTCCAATCACTCCCCACCGTTTGAACTCAAATGGGCTGCCATTTTTTAGCCCCTTAACCCCAACACTGTTGCCTCCCAGAGTCCTTCTCCAGAGGTATCCCTGGATATTCTAGAAACCCATAACCACTTTCTCAACCAGCTTGCACCCAAAAGAGGGCCCCTGAAACTGTTCTTTTTCAACCAAAAAGAAAAAGTAAATGGTGTTTTGACCCTAGCTTGAGTTTTTTTCACTACCCTTCCATTACACCCTATAGGTTTGTTTTTGTTTTGAGACGGAGCCTCAAGCTATCCCCCTGGGTAGAGTGCCATGGCATCACAGCTCATAGCAACCTCCAACTCCTGGGCTCAAGCGATTCTCTTGCCTCCGCCTCCCAAGTAGCTGGGACCACAGGCACCCGACACAACGCCCGGCCATTTTTTGGTTGCAGCCATCATTGTTGTTTGGCGGGCCCGGGCTGGGGATTCGAACCCGCCACCTTAGGTGTACGTGGCTGGCACCTTAGCCGATTGAGCCACAGGCACCGAGCCTACACCCTATAGGTTTTAAACAAAGATAATTAAATGACTCTTTCAAGGCCAAGACCAACTGGTGTGTTAGGAAATTATAGTTAAGCACAAGCTTCTAATTGAAATATGCAACTTACCAAATAGACCAAGCCCCTTCTGCCAATGCCAGTATCTGCCAAGTCAATTTCCACCTTCAAATAGGAAAACTAAATAGCTGAAGGACCTTGAACAAGCCCCAAAGGTGATCTCATGTAGCAATGCTTTCAAGGACTTTCTTCTGTGTCCTCATTGTGAAGCATTGGGTGCCTCAAAGTAATGTGACTTCAAAGTCCAAAGCGTCTCCTCTGGGCAAACCGCCAACCCAGAGGCCCAGCAAGGAGTGTGTTTGTGAAGGTGAGCTCCACTTGGCCGTCACACGAGTCTGCAGCTAGACCTGCCTGCTTTGTTCTCCTGAAAACGCCAGACCTGGGACAGATAGTTCTGAGAGCTGATATCCTGGAAGTGGAGGCCCAGCCAGCAACAGCTGTGTGTGCAGGTGAGCGTGATGAGGACGAGCCAAGGCCACTGCGCCCATGCTCTGTCCCTTGCCTAAATCCTCCAGCCCAGCCCTGACTCACAACCCAACCTTCCCAAGTGACTGCCCTCTGCTGCCTGCTCCTAAACGCTCACACTTGTTCCTAATAACAATGGTGAACTTCACCTGAGTGCTATGTGCCTGGGGAAAAAGAATCTGGCACCCACCAATGCTTTTATGTCTAAGAAGCAGCTCACTGCAAAGAACCACTCTCCCCACAGATGGCCTCCCAGATGGCCCCCTGTCTGCCTGTGGCAAAGCCAGACACAGACTCCTCTGATTCCCTTTGTCTCATATGTGGTTAGCTGAACTCTTTCTCCCCACTGACCTGAGCACTGGAAAAATGAACAACTTCTTCTTAATGGTGCTTCCTAAGAGTCAGCTGACCAGAGAAAAAGATTCCTGGAACCGTCATCATCCATTCACCCTCCTCTCCCACACCCAGTTCTTTCCAGAGGTGTTTACTCCACCCTATGGAAGAAAATCATTTTTCTGCCTGACCTTAGACAGCTTACAGATCTCCTGGTTGGTTGGAGCATTCTCTTTATTACAATAGCCCTGCCCCATAGCAGTAGCCCCTCCCCCAAAGCAGTAGCCCCTCCCCCATAGCAATAGCCTCTCCTCCATTGTAATAGTCCCCTATCCCATTGCAATAGTCTTGGTCTTGTCTATTTGGGCTGCCATAACAAAAGACTCTCAACTGGGTGGCTTATAACACCTGTAATTTATTTCTCATGGTTTTGGAGGCTCAGAAATCCTAGATCTCAGTATTGGCAGATTTGATTTTGGTGAGGGCCTGTTTCCTGGTCCCTGCCCAGGGCCTTCTCACTGTGTCCTCATGCAGCAAAAGGGGTTCAGAAGCTGTCTGGGGCCTATTTCATAAGGACATTAATCCCACTTATGAGGGCTTTGCCCCTGACCTCATTACATCCCACAGATCCCACCCTGGCTAATACTACTCCTTGGGGGTGAGGATTTCAACATATCAGTGTTGGGGCCACAAACATTCAGCCCATAGCGTCCTCTTCCCCTTATTGCAAGAACCCTAAGTAAGGTCTCTCCAGATTCATTCTCTGTCTGGCACTTCCACATATACCCTTAGTCATCCCCTTGGTTACCTGGAAAACCCAACACACCTGTCATGACTTAGCTCACCCCCTCGTTGGAACTTTCCCTGACTCACCACCCTGCCCCAATTCTGCCCAGTGAGAACCGTACAGTTAATACCCTGCTTGGGAGTCTGACTAACCAGGGTCCAAACCATTGTGTTTTTTTAAAGGCCTCACAACCTCAAGTAAGGTCCTTCCTCTCTCAAAATGCCATGAAAGACGTTTTCTTCCCAGGGGGAATAAATAGCTGCTAAATGCAAAGCCAACAGATGCCTTCAGGCCTCCAGCTAGTGATTGGGGGTAGCGGTAGCCAGAGTCTGAAAAGATAACGATGGTCTTTTGTCTCTTATTTCTTATGTAGTTACCTGTATTGTGGCTGCATAGCTCATTAAAACATTCATTTTTTAAACTGCTTTTGGTTGGCACCGTAGCAGCTCATTGAGGCAGTAGCATTAACCGTCCTTTCATAAATGCACTGTGTATACAAAGTCTTTTCCAGCAGGAGATCTTTGGAGAGGAAAAGTTCTGTAAAATGCCCCAAGATGGACAAAGTGACCCCTCATCTTATGCTGAAGCCCAGGGAAGTTGGTAGTCCTACCAAACTCACATTACAACAACCAGAGTCACAGATCTGCCTTTAAGGTAAATTTTACTTGCCAGCACATAAGCCTTGTGTTTGCCTGTTTTCTTATAAATGATATTCTGAGTAGTCTCAGTCCTGGAGGACTGACCATTCAAAGGGACATTCTCCTATGTCCCTGGGCTCACCAACACTCACTGACTCATTCCTACCAGATCCCCAGGGTTTGCACCTCTCCTGGGATCCTGTGGCTTAAAGGCAGAGATCCCAGCAACTCAGCTAGTGGTTTTACCATGAGACTCAGCATCCCTGGCCAGCTGGGAACATCATCAGCCATTTCTCAGGGGAATCCCTTTCCCAAGTCTGCACGGCAGGCCAACGGGGTCCATCAGGTACTCAAGAGAATCATTCAAATGTCCACGACACAAAAATTTCATGTATTTAACTTTAAAAGCACTATTTTCCTCTCTGACATAGCTTTTGTACTTCTAGAAACATATAAGGAAATGTAGTCCAAAAAATACCTATAGAATGACTTTCATCAGATTGGATTGAATACCAAAAACTGGAAGCAATTTAAATGACTAGTAATGTGGTATTTTACATAAAATATATGCATAATGGTGTTCATCACATTGATTAAAAACTAGAAAAAATTCTAATATCTGGCAATGTGATATTAGTACATGATTTATAGCCAATGAGAAACTGGCCTTTACAAGTGACACATATGCTATGATCAGGTATGTGTTTGATAACATCTTAATAGCATATATGCAAATAGTAGTGGACCCAGTGTGTATGGCCCCGATATCCCACCTTAGGGGTCTTGGCTGCTCATTCCACAAGAACCCAGCTGCTGCCCCAGCCTTTCCAGGCCAAGGCTGGGCTTGTGCTTGGGCCCCACTGCTCCAGCAGTCAGGTCCACACAAACAAACCCATATGGGCCACTCACCTCTCATCACTTCCAGGCCCAGCTGAAGCACTGGGAGGGATCTGGCTTCCCCAATGGCTGCCCGTGAAGGCTGGTAACAAAGCCCAGAAATACTAGGAAACTGATGTTCCATGGGGGTGAAATTTGCATCAAGAAGAAGCAAGAGGCCAGAAAGAGCCTCAGATAAGAATCTCTCTCCCAAATCCTTCCTGCGTCTTCTGAGATATCGCAGCCTGTTGGAGGACAGACAGCCAGCTGTGTTTCCTTGGAAACTTCTTGGTAGCTGGATTTTGTCCCTCTCTGCCTCCTTCCCTTTTCTCTTACCACTGCTGCTCTGGAATTGCACCTCCCAATAAAGCCTTAGCAAATAAGCTGTGCATCTGGCTCAAACAAGAAATGTCTGATAGTGCACAGGTGTGTGCACAGGTGTGTAGGTGTATGCATGAGACAGAATTGTGGTCGGGGGGGCTTCTTGCTTTCATTTTTATACTTAAATTTTTTTTTAATTTTAGAGGGATTTTACCTAACAAATGCAATCAGTATATCCTAATTCTTTGTATCCTCAATGAATCCCAAACAATAAAAAAAAGAACAAAAGAGAAACTTTTTAAATTTTAATAGTGGATATGATTCCATTTATGGTATTTAAAGTTTACCTTCAGGAGTGCCATCTACTGCAAATTTTAACCAGCCCGCAAAAGTGGCTGACTGGGAGGTGGAGGGAGCAGTCCCCAAGATCACCCTCACTTCTGACACCAATTGCAAGTTCAGGAGGATTCCAAAAACTACTCATCAGATTTGATAATTCTTTGGAAGGACTCCAAGAGTTCACTGAAAATTGTTATACTTATGAATATCATTTATTACAGATAAAGGATAGGATTTAAAATTACTTTCTCAGCACCAATGTGTGACAGTATGCACAAAGTATAGCCAACCAGAGATGCTCCGAGTCCCAGTGTCCAGAGTTCCTACTGGGGCTCCATCAGGCAGGCATAATTGGTTGTCCATGTAAGTGAACTCTGTCACCCAGCAGGCATGACATTCCCAGAAGCTGAGGGCAAAGGCCAGACCTATACTGGGGCAAGGCTAAATTATATACTATACAACCCTGTGAAATTCCTCAGTGGTCCTCCACTGCCTTCACACCAAAGCCAAATCTTTGCAGACCTCATTATGACTCAGCCAAAGCTTAGGCTATGTGCCTCCTCCCATCCGGCCTGTTGTACGTCCATGCTGTCTCTTGCCTCTGAGTCCATATGCAAGCTATCTCCTCTGCCTGGAAACCTGGCCCATCCCAGCCCGTGTTTTGGCACATGAAGGGTCTGCATCCCAAGTCTGGGGTTCTTAACCCATGAAGCTTTCTTCTTCTCTACAGCATATCTCTTAGGCAGCAGCTCTATGAAGCAATTTTTTTTATTATTATTATCCTTTGGGAAAGTAGTAACAGAAAGGAAAGAAAGCAGGGCTGGTGTCGAAGCAAAGCTTCTAAGAAATGACAGTTCTTGGCCTGATGGAAGTTAAAGAGGAGAATGTCCATGGTGGCAGAGCTTCCTCTCTGCACCATCCTGACTTGACTGTTTCTGAAAAAGCAATTAATGAGTTGATTCACCAAGTGGTCCTATCACTGCAAAAATTATACATACACTGAATTGAAAATCAAACTTTTGTGACATTTGAAAGGACAGTCAACAGTGCATCAATATAGAGAGAAAACATGTGACTAACAATGGACTTAAGTTACTTGTTTAAGGAGGCCTTCTCAGAACCCCACTGGGGGTGAGGTATTGTCTCAAGCCCTCTATAAATGACTTTCCAAGGTATATAGCAGACCTGCTGGGTGAAGGGCTCAACTATAACTTGAACATTACCTAACAAACATGAACAATGGAACCTAATCGTTAATATGAAATAAAATTCAAAAAAAAACTTTCCAGTAATTTATTTACTCCTCTTAACAATCCTGAGGTTAGTACTGTAAGTGTCCTCTATTTACGTATGAGAAAATTGACACAGAGAAATCACAAGGTTTGTGACCTTGTAACCTGCCCAAGGTCACAAACCTCCAAAGTATAAAAATAAGATGAGCATGGGAGTTCTGATTCTGCAGTAATGATAATACCCTAAATTATGAACCCCCAAACCTCAGGAAGTGCCTATTATTAACACAGCTCCTGATAGCTAATAGATATTCAACAAAAAAAGAAAATTAAATTTTTTAAATGTCCATTAATTAATTACCCTCCCCAACAATAAAAACATTAAAAAAATTAAACTGATCATCTAATACAGAACTTTTAAAAAATTTGTTTTGGGACAGAGTTTCATTATGTCGTCCTCGGTAGAGTGCTGTGGCATCACAGTTCATAGCAACCTCAAACTCTTGGGCTTAAGTGATTCTATTGCCTCAGCCTCCCAAGTAGCTGGGACTACAGGTGTCCACCACAGCACCCGGCTATTTTTTGGTTGCAGCTGTCATTGGTGTTTAGCAGGTCCAGGCCGGGCTCAAACTCACCACCTTTATATGTGGCCTGCACCCTACTCACTGAGCTATGGGCGCTGAGCCCTAATATAGAACAGTAAATGGACATTTGAAGACATTTCATTGGTCAAGGTAAGAGGATGCTATGACTTGGACAACGTTTTGTGGCTGGCAAGGGAAGTAAACGAGTTAGAGACTCAGAGAAGGGGTCCGTGGAAAGGAAACATCCCAGAGCCCCCTCCTTTCAGCAAATCAGCCCTGGCAGGTGACTTTCTAGGGTGAGCAGAGCTACAGTGCAGTGAGATCAATTTCCTGCTGATTTCCTGAGTATACTATCAGGTTGGCTCATCAATACCCGTGAAGCTTAGGTCAAGAGAATAGCAGAATTTCAGAGATGTATCATCTGACCTTAAATGTCATCAAATCTAATTTTCTCCTTTTGCAGGTGATTTTCATGAAAAGGAAACCAAGACCTAGATCCAGGGTCCTCAAATTTTTTAAATAGGGGGCCAGTTTGCTGTCCCTCAGACTGTTGGAGGGACGAACTGCGGGCTCCAGGATGAGTCGGCTGCTAAGCAGGACAGGCAGCGGCAGCAAAAACAGCTGGCAGGCCAGATAAATGTCCTAAGTGGGCTGCATGCGGCCTGCTAGCCGTAGTTTGAGGACGCCTGACCTAGAGTGTTCACATGACTGGCTTATGATTATTGCTTCCTTTATGCACTTGCCTCCCTTCCCCTCCAGATCATCCCACAAGGCCCTTCTCAACTCTTGCTTACCAGGTGTGGTCTTTCTTGCCCCTCCCCCCAAACCAACAGAAGCCATTTCATCTCCTTCTAACTCTTATAATACACAGTTTTTTGTAGTGCTTTTGAATCATTAGTTTTTTTCAGTAGCTGAGTATGTGATTAACTTCTCCAGAAGGGTGTAGGGCTTAACTATTGTTTGCTGAGTGAATGACTCTG
Source organism: Galagoides demidoff (assembly GCA_963574575.1). Taxonomy (NCBI): domain Eukaryota; kingdom Metazoa; phylum Chordata; class Mammalia; order Primates; family Galagidae; genus Galagoides; species Galagoides demidoff. Next base: position 17,863 of record CAUYQV010195919.1, read on the forward strand.
AGCCCCCTGCTGTCTGGCACTGTCATGCCTACCTGGTTTTATATCCCACCTGCCCAGGGAAGGGACCTGGGGATGCTTTGAGTGCTAACTTTCCCCTACTGTCTGGGAAGCAGGTGGCCGCCAGTGGCTATGATCACAAGCTCTAGAGAAGACCACCTGTGTTCACTTCTTTTCTTCATCACTAACTAGCTGAGTTATTTAGGGATTTACTTCATTTCGCTGCCATCCTTGTCTGTAAAATGTGGAGAGTGACAGTTCCTACCTCCTGGGGCGTTTATGGGGACTAAATGGGTGATGTCATCATGTAAAGCACCGCACACCACATGGCAACTCCATCAGTTCCCTTGGCATCGAGAACCTTTGTCACCAAACTTCAGAACAGAAAATTTCAAATTACCAGAAGGACAAAGAATTCAGAGTAGGCTAATGAAACTGCACCTCAGACGGTAGTCAAATAACCAGGCAAGTGGTAGAAAGGCTCGTCTGTGCAGGGAGAAATGTGTACAACTACTGCAGACTCTTAAAAATTCCATAAAGTTGCATGAGCAATTAAAACACATTAGGGACCAATTCCATATTTGCTTTCAGAACCAAATAGTGTAATTGTGTCACTGTACTAATATCATCATTTCCATTTAGCCGAAAGAGTTCTCAGGTCATAAACACAATGGTTTTTCATTCTACCACAGCCAACTGCTAAGAGCATATTAAAGACCTAATGACCCAGCCAGCTTAATCAAAGTAAGGAGTTTTCTTTCCAGAAGCTTCTGTCATGTAAATTGTATAATCTACACTTAAAATTATGGCATAGCCCAAACACAAGGCAAAATTCTTTCCCTTTTATGCAAACTCTTAGCTCTGAAGATTTAAAATACACCAAGCCAAGTACTTTGAATTCAGGAAAACGAGAGTTTCCTCAGAGTTCCACGAAGGGGGTGATGATATTAGGCATTATTAACCTCTCCTGCCCTATAACCACATTTCACAGATGATGAAGAAAGATTTGGCTCTCTGCTCTCCACATCAGTGTCTGTCCTCACATTTTGAACACTCTCAGGCTCTTGGTATAATGACAAGGTACCCAGATTACATCACGTTTCCCCATCATTATATCGCCCACAGCTCAGCAGATAGACTAAATACCCATCCGTCTGCAGCAGCAGGGGTCAGCGAGATATCTAACAGGCTGCCTCTACCCTCTGTCCCCGCCTCCTCACATCCGCTCTCACAGAACAGCCACACTGTGACTTTAAGAAGGTCTTTGTGTCCAAGTTTACGTGTCTGCTTGACATGCGAGCAGCACTCACGGTCAGAAGATAGAAAGAGAAGTCTCTGTCAGAAATAGCCTCTGGGGCAGGACACTTTGTCAAAAGAAATGAGACTATTTAAGTCCATTGTTAAGCTGTTCTACAAGGTCACTGCCTTATTATTCTTGGGAAGGAAAATTTTATTGTGAGAGAGAGATTCTCGATGCAGTCTATTCTGAGTTTCATTTGAAGATAATTCTTCTGCACTTGTAGAAAGTTTCTTTCTTCTTCCTTGAAGGAAAGGCAACCCCACTGTATTACCCCATTCTCTCTAAATAGGAGGGATGCTGCCTATTGCTTTGGAGTTTCAGAGACCTGAACTTCCTGTGACTAAGATAATTATTAAGAGACAATCAAATAGCAAATGAATTAAATATCCTAAGATACATCAGACTCAACTGGTTAAATAAATCATGGCCTTCATGCAATGGACTATCATAAAGCTATTTAAAAGAATGGTGCATTTCTTAAACTGATACTGGATGTTCATCAAAACGACATATAAAGCCAGACTATAAATGCTGGGTATATCATAGTATACCATAACGTGTGTGTATGTGATGCTTACACAGGCATCGAATTTCACTGGAATAATCCCTTAGAAACTGATAAAAGTAGTTATCTCTGGGACATAACAAAGGATCTAGGACGCTGTGGTAAAAGGAAGACTTAGTCTGTATATTTTTACTGGGCTATTGTATTCTATTTAGAAAGAGAAAGAGAGATTGATTTACTTTTTTAAAAAAATGAGGAGTGATTCTACAAATGATGTGACACCGATCATCACCTATATGCAAGAATACATCTTAACCTATATAAAGATTAACTCAGCAGGACATGGCGGTTCACATCTATATTCCCAGCATTTTGGGAGGGTGAAGCAGGATGATCATTTGAGGCCAGGAGTTTGAGACCAGCCTGCACAACCTAGCAAGGCCTAATCTCTACAAAATATTTAAAAATTATGCAGGTATACTGGTGCATGCCTGTAGTCCCAGCTATTTGGGAAGCTGATACCAGAACTGTTTGAATTCAGGAGTTTGGGGCTGCAGTAAGTTACGATCATGCCACTGCATTCCAGCCAGCGTCACAGAATGAGACCCTGTCCTGAAAGAAGAAAAGAAAAGGAAAGAGAGAGACATAAACAGATTAATTCAAAATGGATCATAAATCTAAATCTATGTTTTAAACATAAAACATAGAAACTTTAGAGGAAAACATAGTAAGAAAACCATCAAGACCCGGGGTTAGGTGAAGTTACTAGAAATGACAGTTAAATCATGATCCATTAACAAATAATTGATAAATTAGATTTTATTAAAATTAAAGGCATGTACTCATCCAAAGATATTGTCAGGACAACATAGACAAGTTATAGACTAGAAGAAAATATCTACCAATCACATATCCAAGTAAGGACTTACATCAAGAATAGCCACTAGGGAAAGGCAAATTAAAAGCATGATGAAATGCCACAAGAAACCCACAGAATGATGAAGATTTGAAAAAAATAATGACAATATCAAATGCTGGCAAGGATGCAGAACAACAGCAACCTCATACTCTGATGACAGATGTATGAAATGATACAGCCATTCTGGAAAACATTCTGGCAATTTCTTATAATGTTAAACATTGATTTGCCACATGACCAAGCAATTCCATTACAAGATGTGTACCCTAGAGTACAAACTTGCACTCATACAAAAACCTATACGATACCATTTATAGTAATTATACTTGTGTACAATTTTACAAAAAACTGGAAGAAGGAGAAAATTAAGAAAGTAAAAAATTGGATACTTAAAAACATCAAACATCTTGTAAGACTGTTGGAAAAAAAGAGACAGAAAACAATCACTCGGAACAGAAGCCAAAAAGGTGATATCACTTTGACTCCTAAAGACATTAAAAGAATAATTTTAACAATTATGAATAACTTATTGGAAGAAATGGGCAGATTCCTTGAAAAAGACAACTTACTGAAATTGGAATGAGATAAAATATAAAATGGAATTAGCCTTTATCTATTATACTTGCTATAAAAAAAAAACCCACTCATCAAAAAGTAAATGCTAGCCCAAGTGTTTATATTGATGAATTCTATCAAACATTAAGGACAAAATAATACCAATCTTATACACATTCTGAAAATAGAGAAATAAAGAATACTTTTCAATTCATTTAATAAGATAAGATACCTTTGATTACAAAACAGAACAAGAATATTTAAGAAAAAATTCCTATACCAATATCCCTCACACACATAAATGCAAATATTCTTAACAAAATATTAGCAAAGTAAAACATATAATTGTCACATATTGTTATATATAATGTGTAACAGTTAGATATACTATCATATAGTACATTAAATATATTTTATATATAATGTGTAACTTAGTTGTATACTTTATATAACTATATAAATATATATCATATATAATTACAGACAGAAAATATAACTATATGATAACATATATTACATATGCTATATGTAAAATATATCTTAATATGTATAATGTAGTAATATAAATGTTAAATATTACATAGCTATATAACTATATAATCACATATACACAATCATATCAAATTACTTTATACATTTAAATAATACTACATACAATAGGGTACTATTTGACAATAAAAAGGGACAAACTACTGACCTGCAACAACGTGGATGGATTTAACATACTTTATGCTGAGAGAAAGAAGCTGGAGATCAAACAGCATATACACAAGTCCATTTTTACAAAGTTCTAGAATAGGCAAAAATAGTATAATGTGAAAAATAAACTATAAAAAGTGTATTATTCTAAACGCGGGAGTAGGGATTAACTGGGAAGAGATCTCAGAGAACTTTCAGAGCATATGGACACTCTTTACATTATGGTAGTGTTGTATATATTATTGGTTTATCTTCTTGTCAAAATTAAGCAGTTAAAGAGTTGCGTACTTTGATGTTTATACGTGTAGATTTTCCCTCAAAAAAAACTAAACGGTAAAAACAATTGTGAGGAGAGTGGAGATATCAACAATAAAATGTATGGTTTAATGTTCCTAATTGTTGAAACTGGGTGAGGGCCCAGGGGTTACGTACTATTCTGTTTACTCATCTGCGTCTCTGTCTTTTCTGGCTGCTATAACAAAACTGCCATAAACTGGTAGCTTACAAACAACAAATATTTAATTCTCACAGCTCTGGAGGCTGGGAAGTCCAAGATCAAGGTGCCAGCTGATTTGATGTCTGGTGAGGGCAAGCTCTTGTAAACTAAACACCTCCCAAAGGCCCAACCTCTGAATACCATTACTTGGGGGGTTAGGATTTCAACATATAAATTGTGGACAGACAAAAACATTCAAACCATAACAATAGATAGTAGAAATTTTGCATAATAAAAGCTAAAAATAAGTTTATTTCAAGATACATGGTCTTAAGTAGACAATTTCTAAACATTACACACACATACACACAACTGGCTCTGACGGCAGAACACAGGGACTTAATTCCAGGAAACGGTGGCACTCACTTGCTCCCTTACATGTTCCCTTATGTCTCCTTGTATCTTCCCACTCTCTGGGCACATCTGGGACTTGTCAAATCCAAAGGATTGATTACACTACGCCATTACCCCAGACTTTCCTCTCCCCATTCTCCACATGGTTGAATCCCTCCAAACCTAACTCAATTTCTCTTCCTCCTTAAGACTTGTCCAACCACTCATCCCATGCCTCCACAAGAAGATGTTGCACATAACCTTCCATAACACTCACCTGGTCTTTAGCATTTATTGTCAGTAAATTCTTTTATTAATTAAATAGTTTAAAAAATGGATTCTAACTTTTAAAATTGTCAGAATCTCAGATGAATATCCTGAAGCATTTCCCCTATGTCTTCTTCTAGTGGTTTTATAGTTTCAAGTCTTACATTTAAGTCTTTAATCCAGGGGTATCCAACTTGTACCCAGAGGCTGCATGCAGATTATTTGAGGACTGTTTTGCTTATGATAGTGTGGGAGATCACAAAAATTATGCATGGACCTCTCCTTTTGCTCATCAGCTTCATTAGTGTTTGTGTATTTAGTGTGTGGCCCAAGATAACTCTTAGTCCTTTGATGTAGGATAGAAGAGAAGGCTGGACACCCCTATATCCACTTCCAGTTGATTTTTATATGTGGTGCAAGATAGGGTTCTATTCAATCTCTTGCATATGGACGTGCAGATTTCTCAGTACCATTTATCAAAGAGACTATATTTTCCCCAATATATGTTCCAGATAAAACCTCAAACGCACAGGCAACAAAAGCAAGAATATATCAATGGGACTATATTAAACTAAAAAATCTTCTGCCCAGCAAAGGAAATAATCAGCAGCATGGAGAGACAACCTGCAGAACGGAAGAAAATATTGGCAAATTATTTACCCAACAAGGGATTAATATCCACAGTATACAAGAAACTCAACTCAAGTGAAAAAACAAACAGTCCAATTTTTAAATGGGCAAATCATCTAAATGGATATTTCTCAAAGCACACAAATGGCCAATGAGTATATGAAAAAAATGACAAACATCATTAATCATCAGGAAAATGAAAATTAAAACCACAGTTAGATATCACCTAACCTCAGTTAGAATGGTTATTATCAAAAACAAAAAGTAACAAATACTGATGAGTAGGTGGAGAAAGGAAATGTAAATTAGTATGACCATTATGAAAAACAATATAGAGCAGCAGTTCTTAACCTGTGGGCCGTGACCCACAGGAACTGTATTAAAGGCTCCCAGCATTAGGAAGGTTGAGAACCACTGATATAGAGGCTACTCAAAAAACTAAAAATAGAACTATTTATACCCAGCAATCCTGCCATTGGATATAAATACAAAGGAAAGAAGTATATTGAAGAGCTAGCTGCACCCCTATGTTTATTACAGCATTATTTGTAAGAGCCAAGATATGAAATCAACACAAGTGTCTATCAATGGATGAAAGGATAAAGGAAATGTTGTATACATACACAATAGAATACTACTTAGCTATGAAAAAGGAATGAAATTCTGTCATTCCCAGTGACATGGAGGATATTATGATAAGTGAAATAAGCCAGGCACAGAGAGAAACATGTCACCCATAAGCAGAAGCTAAAAAGTTCATCTAGTGGAATTAAAGAGTAGAAGAGGGGGTATTAGAAGCTGGGAGAAGTAGAAAGTAGGGAGGACAGGGTGAGGTTGGTTAAAGGGAACAAGCTTATAGCTGGATGGAAGGAATAAGTTCCAGTGTCCTAAAGAACTGCAATGTGCCTATAATTTAACAATAATTTATTATATGTTTTCAAATAGCAAGAAAGGAGGATTCTGAATGCTTCCAACACAAAAAAGCATAAATTTTTGAGGTAATGGATAATGCCAATCACCCTACTTTGATCATTATACATTGTGTATATTTAAATATTATTCTGTGCCACATAAATATGTGTGATCATTATGTATCAATTACAAAAATGTTTAAATAAAAAATTATCAGAATATCCTCATTCTGGATAGAAAATTGCCATTTTGTTTTTGGCAAATACGTTGGTGAACTTTTCCCTTAGGCAATGATAGTGCTCTTCAACCTGTACTTGGGTTGGAGTGGTCATAATATAGGAGGTTAACAAGGAACAGGACTCACTCTCCTGCCTCCCCCTGGTTGGCCCCATGCTGTAGTGAACATTCTCACATGACATCCAGGTAGTGGAGGAGCTGGATCTGTGTGCACCCTCAGGTGCAGTGGGTGAGTGAAACAAGAGAAAGAAACAGAACCTAGAAGGAAAAGAGTTAATCAAAACAAATCTCTGATATATGCTTCTACCTCAGAATTTCTCTAGTTTTCTTTTCTGTAATAGATAAGCTTCAACTTAAATAGTTTAAAGTCTCTACTTATTTTCTGATACTATTAAGTATTCTACATTGGACCATAAAATATTAAACACTCTCTAAAAAGGAGAACTACAGGCCAATTTCACTAATGAATACAGATGCGAAAAATCCTCAATCAAATCTTAGCCAATAAATTACAACTACACATTAAAAATAATTTACATTATGATCAAGAAGGCTTCATCCCAAGGATGCAAGGCTGATTTAACATATGCAAATCTGTAAGTGTAATTCACCATATTAATAGAAGCAAAAAAAAAAAAAAGACCATATGATCCTCTCAATAGGTATAGAAAAAGCATTTGATAAAAGTCAGCATCCTTTTCTAACAAGAACACTTAAAAATATAGGCAAAGGTGGCACATTTCTTAAGCTGATTGGAGCCATCTACAACAGACCCACAGTGAATATCATAATGAGTAGAGTAAAACTGAATGCTTTTCCACTTAGAACTGGATCTGAACAAGATTGTCCTCGATCACCTTACTATTCAACATAATGCTAGAAGTTCTAGCCAATGTAATCAAGCAAGAGAAAGATATAAAAGGCATCCAAAGGAGGACAGAGGTGAAACTCCTGCTCTTTGCAGATGATATGACCTTATACTTAGAGAACCCTAGAGACTCAACCACAAGACTCTTGGAAGTGAGCAAGAAATAATGTCTCAGGGTATAAAATCAGTGTCCACAAATCAGTAGCCTTTGTATACACCAGTAACAGCCAAGATGAGAAGCTAATCAAAGACACAATTCCCTTTGTAATAGCTTCAAAGAAAATGAAATATCTAGGACTATACCTAACAAAAAAGGTGAAGGTCCTCATTAACAAATGGAAGAACATACCACGCTCCTGGTTGGAAGAATCAACATTGATAAAATGTCTATACTACCCAAAGCAATCTACAGTACAGATTCAATGCAACCCTCAGTAAAATACCAACATCATACTTTGAAGAACTGGAAAAAAAATAATTCTTCATTTTGTATGGAAACAAAAAAACATTGTATAGCCAAGACAACTTTTAGTAATAAAAACAAAGTCTGAGGCATCAACCTACCAGACTTTGGGCTATGTTACAAGTGCACAGTGATCAAAACAACATGGTATTGGCACAAAAATAGAGACATAGACATTTGTAACTGAATTGAAAACTAAGATATTAAACCAGTCTCTTATAACAAATGATCTTTGATAAACTAAACAAAAGCATACAGTGGGGGAAAGAAACCTATTCAATAAATGGTGCTAGGAGACTTGGATAACCACATGTAAAAGACTGAAAGTGGACCCTCACCTTTCACCACTTATAAAAATTGACTCAAGATGGATAAAAGATTTAAATCTAAGGCATTATAAAAATTATAAAAATCCTAGAAGAAAGTATGTGAAAAATTCTTGAAGATGCCAGCCTAAGGAAAGATTTTATGAAGAAGACTTCAGTGGCAATCACAACAACAAAAATAAACAATTGAGACTTAGTTAAACTGAAAAGCTTTGCACAGCTAAGGACACAATAATCAAAGCAAATAGACAACCTTCAGAATGGAAAAAGACATTTGCATGTTACAAATCTGACAAAAGTTTGATAACTAGAATCTACAGAGAACTCAAATTAATCAACAAGAAAAGAGCCAACACTCTATCTATCACTGGGCAGGAAATATGAATAGAACCTTCTCTGAGGAAGACAGATGAATGGTTAACAAACATGAAAAAATGCTCATCATCCTGAATCATCAAAGAAACGCAAATCAAACCACCCTGCGATATGACCTGACCCCAGTAAGATTAGCCCACATCACAAAGCCCCAAAGTTACAGATGCTGGCGTGGATGTGGAGAGAATGGAACACTTTTACTCTGTTGGTGGGACTGCAAATTAATATAGCTGCTTTGGAAAGAAGTATGGAGAATCCTCAAAGAACTCAAATTAGACCTCCCATTTAATCCTGCAATCCCATTACTAGGCATCTATACAGAAGAAAAAAAAAACATTATTTTATCATAAAGACATGTGCACTAGATTGTTTATGGAAATTCAATTTACAATCACCAAGATGTGGAAACAACCTAAATGTCCATCAACTCAGGAATAGATTAACCAACTGCAGTATATGTATACCATGGAGTATTATTCTGCAATATAAAAGTTGGTGACTTTACATCTTTTATCTCAACCTGAATGGAGTTGAAATACATTCTTCTTCATAAAAAAATCACAAGAACTGAAGAGAAAATATTCAATGTATTCAACAGGAATATGAAGCCATTAGATGATCTGATTCACACCCAGAGAGGAGAAAAACTGATTTCAATTCAAGTAGGGGAAGAAGAATGAGGGAGGGGGAGAGGGAAGGAGGGGTTTAGGGCGCTCTCACTAAATGGGCACAACATAGGTGTATATGGCACAACTTTTGGGTGCAGGACAGAACTACAAAAGGTTCTCTACCTGACAAAATCAAATATTGTGAGTGGTTGTTTGTACCCTCACATTAACCTGAAATTTAAAAAAATACATATTAATCACTCTCACTTCTAAAACAGATACTTCAGTTTTATTCTAGGCTTGGCATAAAAAAAGAAAACAGACACACACATTGAACCTTTCTAAAGAATTTTAGCTCATAGATGTCTTCAGCCCACACTTAGCTTTTAGAAACAATAAAGACAAAAAAAAAACAAGAGAAAGAAATACTTCTATTGCGTTCCCTTCAAGCCTTAAAAAAACAAGAGTTTATGAAAAAATATGAAAAATTTTAAAACTTACAGAACATTACATGTACAGACAGTCCTCAGTTCACATATGCTATGGTCTGAATGTGCCCCCCAAAATCCGTGTATTCGAGATTTAGTCCCCACTCCAACAGTGCTGGGAGGTAGGACATAATTGGAAGTATTAGGGTATAGGGTTCCAATCTCATGAATGGATAAATGCTGCTATAGAGAGGGCTTACAGGAGAGGGTTCACTCTTCTGCCTTGTGAAATGCTGTAGGAAGACCCTCACCAGATGCCAGATGCTGGTGCCATGGGCTTGGACTCAGCAACCTCCTCCGTAAGAAATGAGATTTTAGGCTGTGCACAGTGGCTCACACTTATAATCCCAGAACTCCGGGAGGCTGAGGTGGGCAGATCGCCTGAGCTCACAGGTTCAAGACTAGCCTGATCAAGAGCAAGACCTCATCTCTAAAAAATAGCCGGCATTAGGGTAGGCATCTGTAGTCCCAGCTACTTGGGAGGCTGAGACAAGAGAATCACTTAAGCCCAAGCGTTTGAGGTTGCTGTGAGCTGTGATGCCATAGCACTCTACCAAGTGTAACAAAATAAGACTCTGTCTCAAAAAAAAAAAAAAGAAAGAAAGAAAGAAAGAAATGCATTTTTGTTCTTTATGAATTACCCAGTCCATGGTATTCTGTTTCAGCAGTAGGGACTAGACTGAGCCAACATGGCTCTGTGTCACTGAAACTTGTGTACACCAGGACCATGAAAAAGCACAGATGGCCTGACCTTTACTCAGCAACTTAAGACTGCTTGCAATTGGGAGCAAAGGGACTATGGAATTAAAAACAATTGTATAAAGCTACATTCCTCACCCCTTCCAAAGCTGCCCCAAACAACATTAAGAATATTTTTTAAAGGGTAAAAACAAAAGAAGGAAAATATCATCTTAAAAGCAAACAAACAAACAAAACATGGAAAGATTCATAACTCCAAACTGCAAAATAATACAAACCTGGAAAATACCCTATTATGTGGCCTAATGGAGGAGATGGACGAGAGATAATGGACATCTTAAGACTTAGCCACTCACAAATGTCCATGAAAGTTGGCATCCCTGTCCTAAGACACTACTCTAGCCATCAACCTTTGATTGCATCATGACAGAAGCAAATTGATCAGTAGTCATGATAGGTCAATATAGAGGAGAACCACGGCGAGCTGGCACTTTCATGATTGAGGACATGGCATCTGAACTGAGGGAGAGTGCCAGGAAATGAGAGGAAGGGAGACAGTCTTCATAAGGTTATAAAACAGACAGCTGTGAATCAGGCTTCATAAAAGTGCCACTGACTTTTTCGTTGCAAAAACAGATGACCTCTTCATCTTAAATATATCACAGGCAACCTGATTTTCTGATAAAAGAGATTAAAGAAAAAAGATAAAGATCCTAAATGATATTATAAGTTACAAGAAGAAGATAATCAAGTTGAAAGATCTAAGAAAAACATGAAGGAGAAAAGTTTTTTTTAATTATGGATTAAAAATTACATTAGAAACAACCAAAATTAGTATTCAGAAATATTGCATGAGCAAAAAAGAAAAATTTTAAAAACCAAAGCTATAAACGGATTAGACTCCTGCCTTCTAGGGATACAGAGCAGTTTGTGTCAGACTGACCTTTATGTTTATTATAGTAGTTATAAACTCTGGACAAAATCTGTCTTATAATGTTTGAAGGTACTAAGCAACAACCAAAATCAGGTAGAAGCTAAAGGTAATTCAACTCTTGAGAGAAAGGAGTCACACAGGTGTAATCCACATATGGATTGCTTTTCCTTCAAGAGCATTCCCCACGGGAGAGTCAGGTAGATCTCGAGCAGAAAGTCACAAGACTATTGATAAGAGTTAGACTGGGCAAACTGGTTGGCAACCTGTAGAAGACTGAAACTGGACCCACACCTTTCACCATTTTTAAGCTCTGTTACTAGGCGCACACGTTTAATATTGTTACATCTTCTTAATGAGTTCACACTTTTATGCTGGGTGCCTCTTCATGTCTGATTATTAGTTTCTGCTCTACAATCTCCCGTGTCTGATGTCAGCATGGCCAATGGGTCTCCTTGGAGCAGTGTGTGTTTGGTGTGTCTTTCTGTTCTTTTGTGTGTATCCATCTCATTACAGTGGAAGTGAGATTCCTACAGACAACATGTAGTTGGATTTGTTTGGCAGAAACTCCCTAGACTTAATTCCCATAATGCAAAAAACCATTGAGTTTTATTGGACCTACAATGATCTCTGTAGAATTAAAGGGTGTCCCCTGAAGTAATTTTTAGGAGTTCCTCCTTTTGTTAAGATCATGCTTTTTATAATTCACATCTTCTTCAACCTTTGTTATTCCAGATTTAAGAGGTGTTTTCAAGTAGTGTTAGAAGTGGCTGCTAATCCTGCCCTTTTGAGCATTTTGGTTATGCTTCTCTGACTCTGCCAAGTCTCTCCCTTGGTTTACTACAAGAAAATTACAGAGGGTGGAGGCCAGGAATCAACATGTTTACCAGGTACCTCCTTTCACAAGGCCTTTTCCTGAACCCTCAGGCAGAAGCCAGGCCGTGCAAGCTTTCCTCCCCTCCAGGCTGATGGTGGCTGGGTAACAGGTGCACACACAGAGTTTTTAATAATTAGCGTCCTGAGGTTGGACTGTGTAGTGAACTCCACCATCTCAAGTCGCCTTCCTCTGCCACTTCCAAACCACCCCTGAATCATGCAGAGAGGAGAGAATATATTTTAAAGACATCAGGACAAAAATATTTCACAAGCCCAGTTGGAACCTTTAGGAAAACAAATTTCCTTGGGCCGGCACCATTGTCCATGATGCTCCTTAAATGCTCTTTCTGCTTCCGAGGCCCTTCCCAGATTTGAAATGATGCAGACGGCAGCCAAGGTGCCATTTAAAGCGTCGTCGGCAGGACTCACTCGGTCACCCAGCACTCTCCTCAGATTATTCTGACTCCAAGACCTTTTCCTCTGGAGTCCCCTGTGGGCACCCCTCCCTCTGGGTTCTCCTGCAGCCTCCTCCAGCAGACACCTGGCCCCCTGCTGGAGGGTGGGGGAGGACACCCGGTGGTCGGCCTTCCAGCTCCTGCGCACTCCAGAGCAATCATCACCTTGGCGTTCATCCTGCAAGTCAAAAATGGAGCCCAGGAGTAGAGGAACCGAACTCGCCAGCAAAGGTTTGTGGACGGATTTACTGTAGGAGCTGTGTCAGCTCAACAAGCCTGTCTCCAGGAAACAGGCGTCTGGGGCGGGAGGATGTGACCTGACTGGCCGTGTGTGCGTAGATCGCGGTCACCCTGGCCCCGAGGCCATGTGGGCGCGCGCTCAGACCTGCCGCTGCTCCCTGTCCCCGCGCGCACCTGCCAGAGGCCCTGGTGCCTCCCCGCCTGCGCTGCCAGGGCTGGGGACAGGTTGACTCCGCAGCTCTGAATCACTGCGTGGGGGGTGTTTCCTCTCATTACCGCCCTCTTCGTACTTCCTGAGCCGCGCACGGACTGCGGGGCCCTGTCGCCGCTGCGTGGCCAGAAATAGCGGCGCGAGCCCGCGCGCATCTGGCCTCCGCCCCCCGCCCCGCGCGGCTGCGCGGCTGAGTCACCGCTGAGTCATTCCGCAGAGAGCAGGAAGTGCCTTTTTTAGGCTTCCAGTTTTAAGCGGAGCTGCAGGTGACTTCTTCAACTCAATTTGCATCTTACCGCCGTCCCCCGTGGAGCAGTTCTTGCTTCACATTCCCCACGAGATTTCCTTGACACGCCGCCCCGGGACGGGTGTCGCAGAGCCCAGGCCGGGGCGCCCCGCCCGCGGGGTGTGCCCTGTGTTGCTGCAGACGACAGGGCTCTGCAGACCGTTTCTTAGCGCCTCTGCTGCCCCCAGCGAGGGGTGTGTGCCACTCAGTGGTAGAGGGCGAACTCGGGGAGATGTCTCTGGACCAACTGCAGAGGGCGCCCCGCCCTCTGATGGCGACGTCGGCCTCGGCGGGTCAAACTGGCAGCAGCCTTGTCCGTTTAGGAGACCCTGGGGCAGCTTAGCGGGTGCGAAGTAGGAGTCCTGGCCAGGTCCATGCTGCTGCTTCTTCTTATTTCTTTAATGTAATTGTTCTGGAAAAAAAGAAGCGGATGAAGAATTAGTCCAAGTATACTAACCAAACTCCCTCACCGGAGCTTGCATATAGTATTATAGCCATAAAGGTACAGCAGGAACACACAGATTTTAAAGACTTGCAAATGGAGCTATTCTCCTGTGTCTGGCTGCTGAGCGGCTTCCGCATGAAGCCGCCCACTGGGACTTGGGGGACCCTGGCTCCATGCTCTTCCCCTTTAACTGGCCCTTGCCAGCGCTGTTTCCTTGCATTTGCCAAGTATAGGGATTGCTGGGGCCTCCTGATGTTGCTCAGAGGGTGGGAGTCCTTGCGGTCCTTCAGGGAAGTTGTGAATGTGGCCAGGAGAAGAATGCCCAGCGCAGCCCTCCAGGGGACATGTTCCTCAGCTTCGTTTGAGCAACAGATTTGGCTGAGACTTTGCCCTGTTGTTCAGACTAGTAACTGGAGCCCCAAAGTGATGCGGAAGAGGCCTGTATTGAGTGGCCCAGTCCTGATGAGAGCTGCCCATGGCCAGGGCAGAACTCCCACCCAGCAGAAAACGCCCACTCCTTCAACTGTCACCCCTTCCCGGGAGGGAGAAAACAGAGGAGAATGGAGGAGTGTGAGACGTCAGCCGGCAGGGGTGCTGTGCTTCTGCACCAGGGGACCTTGGGGATGTCTCAGACTTTGTGGCTGCCTTCTAAGTGAGGTGTCCCCAGCCCTGGTCACCCCCTCCATGGGGCAGTGCAGAGTGGGAAGAGGGCAGGGCGGGTTTGGGGTGGGGGAGGCAGCCTAAGATGCACATCCACAGTGCTGTGTGCCCTTGGGGACTGAGGTCTGTCTGGGCGCCTGCAGGGCGGGCGGAGGTGAGCTCGGCTTGAACTCTCACTCTTCTGGCAGAGGGTCCCCACTGGGGGCACCCCAGATCTGAGAACCTGCAAGTCATGCTTTGGGGGCAGGGGCCAGAGCCAGAATGGCAAGAGGACAAACCAGAGTTGGGTCTGCAGGGTGGAGGACCTGGCACTAAGGAGTTAATGAAAACTCATCCATAGACCCCTGAAGAGAGCCACCTGGGGGGCTGTGGAGGGCTCAGGGGGGGTGCAGGGAGGGCCTCCAGGGCTCAGCTGTGCAGAGGCTGTTCCCCATGCCCAAATCCTACCTGGTCCCCCACTTTGGAGCAGCCAGGCTCAGATCCCTGAAAACCCATCTTGCTTCCCCCCACCCCCAGGTACTCAGCCCTGGCTTGCTTGTTCAGGTGTCCATTTTGCATGCTGGGGATACCTTCGGCAGGCCAGTGACACTTGTGGAACTCTTCTTAAAAAGAAAGTGTTCAGGCTCGGCGCCTGTGGCTCAATTGGCTAAGGCGCCAGCCACGTACACCTAAGGTGGCGGGTTCGAATCCCCAGCCTGAGCCCGCCAAACAACAATGATGGCTGCAACCAAAAAAAAAAAAATGGCCGGGCATTGTGGCAGGCGCCTGTGGTCCCAGCTACTTGGGAGGCGGAGGCAGGAGACTCGCTTGAGCCCAGGAGTTGGAGGTTGTTATGAGCTGTGATGCCATGGCACTCTACCCAGGGGGGGATAGCTTGAGGCTCCGTCTCAAAAAAAAAAAAAACAAGAAAAGAAAGTGTTCATTTAAAAAGCCACAAGGGGTGGCACAAATAGCTCAGTGGGTAGGGCTCCGGCCACATACACTGAGGGTGGCAGGTTGGAACCTGGTCCAGGCCAGCTAAACAATAATGACAACTGCAATGAAAAAATAGCCGGGCGTTGTAGCGGGTTCCTGTAGTCCCAGCTAATTGGGAGGCTGAGGCAAGATGGCTTAAGCCCAAGAGTTCGAGGTTGCTGTGAGCTGTGATGCCATGGCACTCTACTGAGGGCAACATAGTGAGACTCTGTCTTGAAAAAAAATAAATTCAATATAGTGACATGTACTTCTTTAATACTTTAAATAATATGTTCTGAAGGGGAGGATACTTACATTTTAAAGTACTGATAAGCATAAATCCAATTTCATAATATCCAAAATTATTATAATATGATAATATCTGTTTTTCTATTGATGACCAAGTCGCAGACATTGCTAATACTCTAGTGGCTTGAGGGGCTGGAAGACAAGCCACACCCCAGAAGGTTAGTTAGAGTAATCGTGTACTTTTCCCCCATCTGAGCACATGTATACAGGATTCCATGGAGCTGGGGCAAAGGTCGTGCCAGGACGGGGTGGGCAACCAGCAGTGGGCAGGACAGCAGGGGGCCTTAGACTGGATAAAGGACAGCTTTTATCTGGACAGGAATGGAGTTTCCCTATTTACTAAAAGGAAGTTAAAGTGCAGATATCTGCCCGAGTGTCTGGTAAGGAATAGGGAGGTCACTCCACCTGAGCGTAGTTTGTTCTGATGAGAGGAGACCAAAGGCGTCCAGGGAGTGTTCTCTGCAGAGTCGAGTTGCACTGCGGAGTTTCCATCTCAGTGTACTCAGCAGCCCTGAGCAGGCATTGAGCCCAGACCGCCTGGGCTTGCCTCCTGCCTGAACCTGGACAAGGATTTACCTGCTCTGGACTTGGTTTCCTACCTACAGGGCTTGGCAGGGCTTTGGATAAAGTAGCACATCCATGTAACCTGCTCAGAGCAGGATGTGACTTGGAGTAGGATGCAAATGCTGGGGCAGTGTGACGCAGCTGACACCCACTGGTCCTTCCCCCACACCTCCCTCGACTCTGGTAGCATCTGTGGGGTTAAAGGAGAACAGAACGATGTCTGCGACTTCCCAGCAAATTGGCTCACTTGCTGCCCGCGGTGGAGGCACTGCCGGCAGCCTGGTATAAATAGAGGCTGTGCACGCAGCACATGTCCCCGTTGCTATGTGAGGCCCCGGCGGCTCACATGACACAATGTCCCAGGGAAGCCAACCTCCGTCATTACAAAGTAACTTCCTAAATAGGCCAGCAGGCGGTATTAGTGTCCTAATAAGTTCTATAGATAAATCACGCCTTGTCAGGTAGTGTTCCTGGAGCTTTGGGTGACACAGTTCAAACAGGAGCAATCTCCCACCAACGGTCTCTACCCAGAGGACTGACAGGTGCACCCACTGAATGTCCAGCTGTGTAAGATTTAAGGGACAGAGACGAGAAAGCCCTCATGGCCTTCTAATTTTCCCCTTTGCTGTAGATGAGTTATGCATAAGAAAATCTCTCTTCAAACACTAAGCTTTCTTAGCTTGTTGGTCTGTTTCTAAGGTATTTTTGCAGGGGCATGGCAATTGGAAAAACCAAAACCAGAATCCTATTTTGCTGTTTTACTTTACTATTTAATAATAGATCCCTTGTCCCATGTTTATATTTATCCCTGTCCATGTCAAATGGGACAGTTCTGTTTAAATGAACACAATTCTAGAGGAAAAGGATTTAAACAAATCCAAAATTAGGATATTTTAAATAACCTGTTTTTCAATAATACTGAAACTCATTTTCAAAGTAATACCTATCCTTACAGATCTCTCAGATGACTTGTCCCAGAGTGTCCCTGCACTGTGGACCATTGGGAGAACACTAAGAGCAGCCTCTGTCTCTGACGCTTCAGAGACAACCTTTGAGCTCTGTTGGGGGGCTCTATCACAAGTTGAGTGTGAGAATGGCATCTGGATCAGTTAGCTTGGCAAGTGACAACCCATAAACATGATAGAAGCCAGTTGACTTACTGATGGTGGGGCAGGTGTGAGTGGAGGTGAAGGCCGGGCTCCCCCCAGGGACTCCCAGGGTTTCAGCCAGGCTCATTCAAGCATCTGCATTAGCTGATGGCCAGTTGTCTCACTTATGTCTGGTGTCAGCTGGGGGACAGAGGCAGGTGTCTCTTATCACCCTTGCAGGCCCCTTCCTGTGGGATGGTCACAGAGTTTCCAGAGCAGTAAGAGAGAGGAGCCTCAATTCAAGAGAATCTCTAGCCACTGCTGAGTCACATTTGCTAATGTTCCCTTGTCCAAGCTCAGATTCAAGGCCCAGAACAGTAGCCTCTGCCTGTTGATTGGGGGGGGGGGGGCTGCAAAGACATGTGGCAGCAGGTGTGGACACAGGCATGGAGGCTCAGGGCTCCTTTTGTTACCTGCCCTAGTATCCTTGCATAATTTGATGTTGGAGCTTGGTCTTAGAATCCTAATGGAGACTAGGACCATATACTCCTGACATTTCAGATACTATTTAACTTTCTAGACATAACGTGGAATTCTAATTCCCAAGAGCTTTTCCCCCATATTTAAAATTCTTGCCTAGTTTTTTCCTCCAATCTCCCTTCTCCTTCACTCACAGGTTATTGAAGCTGTTCTTTCAAAAACCAAGGCAGCAGCCCCAAAGCAGTCTCGTGGCACGTCACCTGTCACAGCACATCACCTGTCATGGTGTGTCAACTGTCATGGCACATCACCTGTCATGGCACGTCACCTGTCATGGTGTGTCACCTGTCACCGCACATCACCTGTCACAGCACGTCACCTGTCATGGTGTGTCACCTGTCATGGCACATCACCTGTCATGGCACGTCACCTGTCATGGTGTGTCACCTGTCACCGCACATCACCTGTCATGGCCTGTCACCTGTCATGGCACATCACCTGTCACAGCACGTCACCTGTCATGGTGTGTCACCTGTCACCGCACATCACCTGTCATGGCACGTCACCTGTCATGGTGTGTCACCTGTCACCGCACGTCACCTGTCATGGCCTGTCACCTGTCATGGCGCATCACCTGTCATGGTGTATCACCTGTCACGGCACATCACCTGTCATGGCACGTCACCTGTCATGGTGTGTCACCTGTCACTGCACATCACCTGTCATGGCCTGTCACCTGTCATGGCACATCACCTGTCACAGCATGTCATCTGTCATGGCACATCACCTGTCATGGTGCATCAACTGTCACAGCGTGTCACCTGTCACGGCACATCATCTGTCACGGCACGACACCTGTCACGGCACAACACCTGTCACAGTGTGTCACCTGTCACAGCACGTCCCCTGTCACGGCGCATCACCTGTCACGGCACATCATCTGTCATGGCCTGTCACCTATCATGGCACATCACCTGTCACAGTGCGTCACCTGTCACAGCACGTCATCTATCACAACATTTGCTGACCAAATCAGCTAAAGGTGAAGCTGCTAGAATTGTCATCATAGGCAAGGGGTGGTGTGTCCAGCATCACCAGGACTTGCTGAAAATGTGACCCTATACTCGAGCTTTCAGACCCGTGGGAGGAAGCCAGGCCTGCAGGGTCCTGCCCCTGCCCTCCTTCCCCCTGTGAAGTGCGGCTTCCTCTTTCCTGGTCTGAGAGGTGCAGAACCATTTGGCTGGAGTGTCTCTACATGGGTGCTATAAAGAGTCCTCATGAGTGACTGGCATTCCTGTCCTCCATGTGAGAGGCTGGCTGCTCCCCTGCAAGGCAGGGCTTACCACTTCCCAGGCCAGGGCTCTAGCCCAGGAGGCGGGCATTCTTGCTCCATGTAATGAGGTCTAGGGGTTGGCCTTGGAGAGGACAATTGGGGTCCCGCCAGCCCTCCATGAATGCAGGACTATGGGTATAACACACAGCTGCCCACCCCTGCCCTCGCCCAGGCAGCCCTTTGAGGGAGGCGTCCTCTGATTTTCCCTGTCCTGGGGTTAGTTGAATGATATTCAGAATGGGGAGCCCTAGGCTTTTCCAGAGATGCCCTAAATTCTGAAAGGAAAAGGAAAATGCCGGCCATGATCCCTGGGACACTTTGGTTCACTTAGCCACCGTCTCATCCCGCAGATGGTTAGAGGAGAGTTCTAGAAACTCCAATTCCAGCGCCAGCCTCTGCTCCACCAGGACAGCAGCAGCCCCCACCCCCACCAGGGCCCTGTGGGGTCGGCTCCTGGCAGAGCTGGTGTCTATTCCCATGCCCCATTAGGGCACTGTGGTCACCAGAGGGCACAGGCTGTGTGTGCACAAGCTGATGGTCTGGGAACGTGGATAGGAGAAGCCAAGGAGACATCTCTTACAGAAGAGCTCACTGTCCCCAGTAGTTCAGAGTCGACCAAAGAGAATCTAAACCAGGTGAATCCACCACACAGGTGTGGCGATGCTGTGGGGGAGTCACGGGGCAGAAGCACCCCACACACCTGCACCCACTCTTGCACACCTATGCTCGCTCCCCTCATCCCTACCCACGCTCCTTATGCCCCATACCCACATCCTACCCACCCTACCTTAGGGGCCACAGTGAGCACCCACAAAAGTCACATCCCCCGTCTGGAGACCAGACACTTTAGCCCCCCAGATTTCCAGTATGTGCCTGTGTCTTGATGGGGCCACCTAACAAGCAAGGTGCCACAGGCTGGGGAGACAGCAGGGATGTGCTGCCACACCTTCCCCGAGGGGGTGTCCTGGGGGTCAGGAAGGGGCCGGAGAGGGCAGGCACTCATTCCCTCGGGCTCTGCCTGCTGGTGGGGTGGCCCCCATCCTGGCATCCTTGGTTCCTGGAGCACCTTCAGCACCCTCCACCCTCTGCCTTTCTCTTCTCTGAGTCCCGTGAGGCTCTCTCCTGCTTCCTTCTTTCATATTGGATCAGGGGCCGCCCTGCTCCAGGGTGACCTCATTTTAACCAGCGGCCCTATTTCCAAATAAGGTGACTTTGTGAGGGACTGGGGTTTGGGACTTTCAACATTATTTTGGGGAAAGCATTTCAACCTTTAACAGTACCCAAGTCAAGTGATTTCATTTTAGTAAACGAACTTTAGAGTTCTCTATTTGAAGCATTTTTTTTCTCAAAGGATTTCTAACAATAGTTCATGTTATAGGTTGAGTTTATTTTTCACCATAATGGTTTTTAAAATGTCAAAGCCTGGCCCGAGGACATTCGTGAGTTTGTTTTTATTGTTGGGAAGGATTCTGTGCTGCTTTCAACTGTCTGCACGTTTATTTTTAACGGACAGGAAATGTATGTGGTGCGTGCGTTTATTTGCAGGCTGTCCCTTTTTGGAAGAGTGTTATTGTTAGAGACCCACACTCGGTTTGTGGAACGAGTGTGGACTGAGCGCCACACACAGAGGAGTTATAATTACCCTACTCTGTGCTATAGATTTTTCAAAACAGTCTTTCTGCTTATCAGAATTTGAAACCTTTCGAATAATGGTTCCATTTATTGGTCACAATTTGACAGCATGGAAATTGCCTTTAGTTTATCTTTACATAAAGATCAAAAGGTTTTGATTTAACTCAGGATGGACTGGAAGGTAACATGCCCACGGTAGTGAGATATATAAAGTGAAAAATAAAAAGTTGACAGCTCTCCGTTGTGACCTCGTGAACCCAGATTGCATGTCCCAGCAAAACAAGAGAGAGTCTCACACAGTCTCTATTCCCAGTGGCTCTGCTCACCCACACTGGGCACCCCGGGTGAAAAGTGAAGGCCGGTGGGGGGAGCCCAGGCCTGAAGGAATATTGGAGAGTTGGGAACCCCCCAACAGTGCCCCCTTCACCATTGTCAAACGACTGAGCTTCCATCCTCCTCCAGGGTCACCTGTTGAAGACATGAGAAGTGGGGCTCACGCTGGGGCCACTGGCCCTGAGAGCCGGTCCCTGGGGCTGGGCAGGAGACGGGTCTAAGCACACACTTCCTGCTGGCCTTGCCACAGACGTCCCTGTGAGAAGGCGCTCTACAGTGCCCGGCTGCTTAAACGGCGCCTTCCCGCAGCTGTGGCCGTGCTTGTGAAGATGTGACTCGTCCCCTGTGTGTCCTGGTGACTCAGTGGTCTGAACTAGCAGATGCCTTTGTGGGAAAAGAACAGAAAGGAAAAAAGAAAAAAGAAAAGAAAACCCACCCTTGCTACTTCCTTCTCTGGTGGTTTCTTGCTTAATTAAATGACTGGGGATAGAGTCAAGGCAATGCTTCTTGTGCACCATGGACTCCGGCTAGTCTTTCCAATGGAGAAGAGATTTCTCGTGTGTCCGAGGGCCCAGACGGTGCCAGGGTCAGTGGGCCAGGTGCACTCGAAAGAGGGCTTGGTGTTGTGGGCTCCAAAGTCACCCAGGCAGGGTTGGGCTCTTAGCACACTGAGCACAGAGCTGCCCAGTATTGTGTCTTGTATGAGGTGGCCAATCCCAGGTTCTCAAGGCTGTTGTAAAGTTAGGGAATGAGACCAAAAAGGAAGTTTTGAGGACCACAGTAGTGGTTCTGTGAGTTGTATGGTAATGCAGAACAAGGGTCAGGAAGCTGGTGGTCACCTCGTGAAAAGAGAGGTCTGCACTGGTCTCATCATCCCTAGACAAAAGTGACCAAGTGCACAGTCTATGAGGACCCAACTGCCTCTCTCTGTGTCTCCTGCCTTCCTGATCTTTGCAGGAGAGAGTATGTCTCAGGAGGCCACTGGATGCATGCAACAGGCCTGAACTGAGCCCAGCTGACCTGCCCTGAAGCCAAAAATAAAGGTGGATGAACTAAGTTGGCACAGCCATTGCTGACCCTGGTGGTGGGGGTGGGGTCACCCTGTTGGAGTAGGTGTTGCCTGGGCCCATGACGGTGAGGCTAGCCCTGGGAGAGATGGGTGACACTCGGGGGCAGTGACCCACTCATTTGACCTGTTTTTTGTATTTTTTTTAAATATGGAGTGCTTCACGAATTTGTGTGTCATCCTTGCGCAGGGGCTATGCTAATCTTCTCTGTATTGTTCCAATTTTAGTATATGTGCTGGGGAAGCGAGCACTGACCTGTGTTTTTAAAGGTGAATTTTGAAAGCAAATTGAAAGCATCATTTGGGTGATCTGGCCCCACTATTAAAACTCAGTTTCACAGATGAGCTCACCCCTGGACAAGATGGGTGGACCTCTCCCTCCTCGGCACCCAGTCTGTACCTACAGCCTCTTCCTGAAGATAGGCCTCGCTGCCCAAATTATGAGGCTGTTTGTCAGACGCACATTCTCTAAAATGGGTAACAAAAGGCATTTTCCTGAATTGTGGGAGGCAAAGCCTGTCAAGTGAAAACTGCCATGCAAAAATGACTGTCCCAGTTTCCCGGGAGTGTCCCTATGACCACAGAGCTCCAGACCTTCCCACGTGACCCTCAGACGGTAGGTCCTGAATTTCCCAGGATCCCTCCTGCTGGTCTTTATCAATCACAGCTTCTTGGAGTCTGCTGGCCGGTCACCTTATACTACGTGGCGGCAGCACATCACCGCCTCATAATGTCTCCATGCTGTGTGGGGCATTTTTTTTTTTTTTTTGAGACAGAGTCTCACTCTGTCACCCTCAGTAGAGTGCTATAGCATCATAGCTCATAGCAACCTCCAACTCTTGGGCTTAAGCAGTTCTCTTGCCTCAGCCTCCTAAGTAGCTGGGACTATAGGCACCCGCCCCAATGCCTGGCTATTTTGTTGTTGTCGTTGTTGTTGTCATTGTTGTTTGGCAGGCCCTGGGTCGGGTTGGAACCCACCAGCTCTGGTGTATGTGACCAGTGCCCTAGCTGCTGAGCGGAGGTGCTGAGCCTGTGTGGGCCATTTCTGAGCAAAAGAGGCACTCCACAAGGACCCAGGTGTTTGTCCTTGCAAAGTTTCATTCCCAGGTTGGAGAATTCGTGCATAGGATTTAAGATATGAAGGCTGTGAGGAGTGAAGTACAGATGAGTTGTGATTCAAAATTGTTTCTGTAAGTTGATTTTGGGAATTATCAAGAATTACTGAACAAAAGCACTGGTCCATAGCCTGAGTTGGGTGAGTGGAACTGGGAACTGCTCACTCAGGGTGGACGGAGCTCCCCGCAGTCAGGACATACAGCATCACAGAAACCAACGCATCAGCGTCAAAGGGTCTGATCACAGGAAAAGAATTGTGTGTCTTCTCCGGAGATGTCAGGAAAACACCCTCCCTCTTTCCTCTACCTCCTGAAGTCTCTTCTAATCTCCCTTCTGCCACACTCAGCTCTTGTGGGGAGGAACAGAGGGGTCTGGCAGCAGCTGCTGAGAGAGGGTCCCAGAGCTCTGGGGGTGCAAAGGATGAGCAGCACCGTGGAGGTCTTGCTGGAGCTGCCGCGGGAGGTGGGAGGAGGCAGGTTCCTACTTGGAGGGGCCCTCGGGAGTGCGTTTGGGTATTTATGGGTTTTGCCAGCATCTTCTTGCTGAGCAGGGTCTGGCAAAGGTGAAGAAGCTGTGGGCCTTGGGTCACTAGGCCCTTCGCCAGAGACTCTGAGCGGCTGCCAGTGTCAGCTGTGAGCCATAGAAGGCCCCAGCCCCAGGCCCCAGCCTCCCTGAGTCAGAGCAGGGCTGAGTGCACTCCTCCACGCTCTGCTCGGCACTGCCAGAGGGATTGCAAGCGGAGCTCTGTGTCCCGCCCTTGGTTTTATGAGCTCTTTCCTGGAAGTCTTACTGGTCTCACTTTGGCTTTCTTTCTCTCTGCCCCAATTGTGTTCCTTGGGCCAGGCCTGCTGCCTGCAGCCAGCCCCCTGCAGAGTCTTTGTTACCAGCTCAGTTTACATTCGATTTTCATTTCCTTAGAAAATGTGGCCTCCCAGGGGTCACAGTAGTTCTGGAGAGGAATGCTGTGCCAGTCTATCCCGCCATGAGCTGGGCATGCCTAGGCAGGCCTAAACCCCAGGGCCTGCATATTTATTTGTTTTATTTATTTATTTATAATTTTGCTGTAGAGGTCTTGCCTTATTGCCCTGGTCTCAAACTCCTGGCCTCAGGTGATCCTGCTGCCTCACTCAGTTCCCCAAACTGTTGGGATTACAGGAGTGAGCCACTGCGCCTGGCCTTGAACCTGCTTTAACTTGGCAGTTTGATTTGGCCAACAGCTTGGATCAGGCGTCCTCAAACTACTGCCCATGGGCCATACGCAGCCTGCCTACGACATTTATCCAGCCCACTAGGTGTTTTTGCCACTGCTGCCTGTCCTGCTTAGCAGCTGACTCTTCCTGGGGCCCGCAGTCTGGCCCTCCAACGGTCTGAGGGACAGTGAACTGGCCCCCTGTTTAAAAAGTTTGAGAGGACCCCTGGCTTAGATGCTCTTGTCAACCTTAGTGGGGAAAATAAGAGTCTTTGTCTTGCCAAGTGCACGAGGGAAGGCTTCCTATCAGACCCTTACCCACTCTGTGTGTTCTGTAAAATGAGCATCACGTAGGTTATGAAAACAATAACCTAGTAACTCGATCTCATCGACACTGCCCGTCCAGGCCTCTGATAATGTTCTGTTTGGGCTGAACTGTATCTCCCAAAAAGATGTGTTCAAGTCCCAAATCTGGTGCCTGTGAGTGGGGACTTAACTGGAAAAGGATTGTGGCAGACAGAGGTGTCAGGTAGGATGAGTCCCTGGAGCAGGGGATCCAACCCAGTGCAACTGCTGTCTCACAGAAAGAGGGAAACGCCACACAGGAGAGACACGGGAAACCTCTGGAAGGCGGTGGCATAGACTGCACCATCCGTCAACAGGCCCAGGACCACCAGGGAGCCCAGGCTACCACGAGGCCCTGCAAGAGGCCAGGAAGGGTCTGCCCAGGGTCTCAGATGGCTCCACCCACGCCTGGGCTGCAGACTTCCAGCCTCCACTTCTATGAGAGAATGAACTTCTGGAGTTTTAAGCCACCTAACTTACTGCAGCAGTGGGATCTAATGCACCCTTTCTGGGTTACACTCGCCCAGACTGGCAGACTCTCTTGTCCCCAGCTGACATATCAGAACCTCAGAGAGGGTGGCAGTCTACTCAGCGTCACACAGCCTGCTTTCCTGAGCTGTAAGTGGTACTTGGGCTATTTGTTTTTGTTTTGTTTTCTAGTTGTCAAAAGCTACCATTCCACAGTGTTTGATGGAAATGATGACAAAATGGAACAAAGTTTTGAGGTATGACTTACAGACACCAAGTGTTAGGACGAGTATGGACCGTGGGTGCATCCGCGTAACCCCAACCGTATAAGAGTGTGGAACTTCTCCCTCAGCCACAGAGTTCTCTAGTTCCCATTCTTGGTCAGTTCCACACCCCACGCCCAGGCCACCGGGCTCTGATTTCTGTCACTAACAGTCAGTTTTGCCTGTCCCTGAAGTTCCCTTATTGGTTTGGCCTCTTTTGTGCTGTGTGTTTCAGACCGTTCGGCAGCATGTTCAGTATTTAAGGAGTCTGTTCCTTTTCAGTGCTGAGCAGCAGGTCACGACGTCAACGCACATCTTGTCCACTCACCTAGGGACAGACACTTAGGTGGTCTAGGGGTCTGTTGTGATCACAATCACGTAGCTTCGTGGAGGCTGTTCCTTTTAGGTAAGTAGCCAGAGATGGAATTGTTGGGTCATACGCTACAGTGACGCTTAACTCTATAAAGCAACCGAGAAACTGTTTACAGCACAGTCTGTGAAACCTCGTGGAGGTGGAGGCCCGGCTGGTTGCAGTTCTGTGACAGTCTCCTCTGCCTGCCGTCACCAGGCACCAATGATCATGGTGAGAAAGTCCCACACGTGCACTTGGCGTGGCTCGTGCTGACCTGCGTGCACACAGCAGGTGTATGCAGGTGGCGATTTTCACCATTGTATTTTGTTGATGTCGCTAGACTGTCACATCAGAGCTGTTGAAATGACGAAGCTAACAAGGAAACCTCATTTACAAATGCAGTTTACTTAAATATGGAATTCGTACTTAAATATGGAACTGGTTTACCTAAATATAGAAAGTTTTACTTAACTATAGAATTTGCTTAAATATAGAAGTTGTACTTAAATATAGAATTGTTTTACTTAAATATAGAATTTGTTATACTTAAATATAGACTTAATTACAGAATTGATTTTCTTGATCTCAGAAAGCCAACTCCTTTCTGTATAATTTGCCACGGAAGCTGCAGTTGGAAAATAACACAGTCCCTCAAGGACACTCGTGCAGGGATGCTGGGTTTGCATGGGGCTGTGGGGACGGCAGATCAGAGGCAGAGTGAGGGTAGAGCAGGCTGGTCTCTGAGGAGCTGCCACAGCTGGCAAGGCAGAGGCTGAGGAGCGAGAGAGGACAGCAGGGAGAGCTGGGTGGGCAGCAAAGGTGGAGGATGTGATGTCCTATCAGTGCTCCTGGAAGGCAACTTCCAGTCTAGGTTGATGTCTCAGGGAGAAGTGTCCTTTGGGGATGGGCTTCTGCCTCTGTTCCTTCAAACGCAGCCTCAAAACACCACCCAGGAGAATATGCCACAGAGGCCAGACCACGAAGCCCCCTGCGACCTCGATTGCAGACGGTGAGCCGAAACAAGTCTCCATTCCAGGAGGGATACGTTTGGTGGCCCCAGAGAAAAAGGGGAAGCAAGGCAACCTCGGAACTGGGTTTCCCATCCCTCACCCTCGAGCCTGGCTCCCTGGGCTGACAGCCGGGTCATCCCTGGTCACCGGTGCTAGGCCCTTCCAGTGAGCACAGTGCCTCCCAGTGAGCTGTTACCGACTCCTCTCACCGCTGAGTGGAACTCTCACTTTTAAATATGCCTGGCTCAAAAAACATGCATCACCAAGAAAGGTGTGGGGAGACCCCGACCACACCCCTCCACCCCATCCCCACCGTCCCTCCTGAGTTCCCTGCCTGCCCCTCCATCACATCCTTCTCCATATACAGCAAGCAGTGACCACGCGTGGTTCCCACCCCATCCCTGTCTTGTTCTCTACGGCTTCCTCAGAGCCTCCAGACACACTGCCCTGCTTTTGGCTCTTTGCATCTGAAATGTGCCTGGTCCTGCTCCCACTCCTCAGCTGGGGACTCCAGAGGACATCCCAGAGGTGCTGGCCAGTGACGGGCGTTCTCTCAGCTCCCGCTCACCTCCCGCCCTCCTGTCTGCAGCACCCTCCCTTCCTGTCCCTGTCAAATCCTGAGAGTCGGCTCAGAAGTCTCACTCCTGCCCCGCTCACGCTGTTCACCGGGGCATCGTTCCTGGCACTGAACACGGCTTGTTTGAGGGGCTCGTCGCCCCTGCCTGTGGCACTAACACCTTTCACACTTCGGGGCAGACTCATCCAGGTCTTACGTGACCTGGTTTCCTTTGCTGGAAAACTAGGCAGTATCTGGACCAGAAGTTAGGAATAGTGAAAAATTCTTTAAAATCCCAACCCCTACTCCCTGCTACAGGCTGCTATGCTTGAGGTATAATGGGGGACATTTTCAGGGGATTCCAGACCCCAGGTAATTCCCCTCCCACATGCCATGGTACCAGGGCTAAGCCTGACCATGTGGCCAACACAGAGGACACTGTCAGTGTGTGTGGTGAGTAACTCGACAGATACAGGACACTGACTGTGAGCCATCCCCGTCAGTGCCGGCTCTGTAAACACTGGCTCTGATCTGCAGGGTGTCTCTGTCCTATTCTCCCATCTGTGGGGAAGGGACGGGGACAAGCCAACACTCAGCCACAAAGCGTTCCAGCTTCAGAGAGGTCTCAAGGCACAGGGTAGGTCCTCCCAAGGTCTGGAATGCCCCAGATGTGATCTAGAGAAACTTGTTTAACCTGGTATTTTAAAAAATCTATTAATGTAAATTTGAGAATAAGTAACATATTCACGTGGTTTAACAAGCACTGAGCACTCTCTCTCCTGCTCCCCGTGCCCCTCCCCTCCTGTGTGCCCTCCCCACCTGCTTCCATCATGTGTGAGTGCAGAAAGATACAATGGCATTCCACATTTTTATTCTCTCCTCTTGACTTTTTTAGACAGGGGATTGTGTGATATGCACATTTCTGTACATGCTTTGTTTTAAATTTAATCTGCTGGAGGCTTCTCTCTACACACAAGTACAGGGAGTGTCCCCCCCCACCTGTTCCCCTGACACCCCTGCCCCTACATCCTAAGCGTGACACCCACCATTTAACTAGTCCCTGTTTGTGGGCTTTTGGGTTGTTTTCCTAACATTTTACTATTACCAAAGCCATAAATAACCCCATGCAGGCACCTATATCTGTAGGGCAACTTGCCAGAAATTGCTGGGTCAGAGAATATCAGAATTTTACATTTGGATAGAGTATCAGTTTATATCCCCACCAGCAATAGGCCAAGATGACTGCCCCTCATCAGCCTTGGCAGGGGAGTGTGCTATTAAACCTACAGGAATCTTTATGGGTCAAAAAAACCTTCTTTTGTGTCACTTAAGAGGTGTGAAGTAGAGCCACTTTTAATATATTAACAGATCCTTTGATTGTTTCTTCTGGAAACCATATTTCTTATCATTTACATAATTTTTATTAGGTTGTTAATCTTTTTTTTTTTAAAGTAATCTTGACAAGATCTGTGATAAACATCTCATGTATTTTTATTTAGCTTTGTCTTTGATTTTGCTTTTGGTGTTTTTAAATTATCTTATTCAAAATTTCATTTTGACATTAGAACTCTTTGTGTAAATTCAGAGTGTTCATCTTTAATGTTTTTATGGCCTGTGTATGTTGACCATGGGTTTGTAGCTTCTTCTCTACTGTAAGATTAGGGCGGAATCCCTCTGTAATTTCACTGGAAACGTTTATGGTTTCAAGGTTTGCATTTAGATCCATAATCAGAGGTGTGCATGTCCTCAGCAGAGCTTGAAATCAGGTGTGGGCCAGCATTTTTACCATTAACTTGGCAAATGCTCCATTATTTAGGGCTTCCCCGCCCCCAGAACCAGCATTTGCAAGCACATCTGCCTTGAATTTACTTAAATTTTTAACCACATATGTTACTTGCACACCCTCATCTGGAAAAATGAAGGGAAAACTCTTGGCCTCTGGCAGTGCGGCCACCACAGCGGCCAGGACCCCACCAGTGACCCCATGAGAACCCCTTTCACCTTCCTGCAGACAGTCATCGGGGGACTGGGCTGGCTCCCATATCTGCCAGGTGCCAAGGCTCACCAGTGTCCTGATAAGGCCACTGGATGTGTCCTATCCCCTTGGGAGAGGTGTGATTCTAATGGTGGAGGCAAGGTTGACTAGTGTACCATGAATAGTTTGGTTTTTTCCAAGTCCTACTCTTGGGGAGAACTAGATTTCTTTGGTGTTCTGGTAAGTGGGAGCCACACGGCCAGCCAGGTGGGACACAACCACAAGTGTTAGAAATACCCTGAGGCCCCCGTGCCTGGTCCCCAGGGGAGACAGCTGGACAGCGGGCTGTGGCCTGGTCCCCGTGCCTGGTCCCCAGGGAGACAGCTGGACAGCAGGCTGTGGCCTGACTGGGGTCTTCCAGAGGCTGCTTTCTGTCCAGTTTTATTTAAGCAGATACTTCCATAAACAAGCATTGTGGGTGGAGGCGACACCAGTGTGACTTTCCTGGAGTTCTGAAATTGTCTGTGGCCCTACTTGGAGTTTTCCTATTTATCATAATATTTTTAAAAATTCAGGTAATTCTCATAAAACAGCTATTTACTCACGTTCATACAAAACCACACTTTCCTCTTTATATTGTTTCCTCGCCTTTTTTTCTCTTCCTGCCCAAATCTTCTACTCCCAGTATCCTCAAAAGAAAACCACCTTTGAATCCTTCCCTTGAGGAACTGCTCAGGGCATGAGGGGGACTCTCCCGGTGATGCCTGAGTCTCGTCTTCAAGGGTTCTTGGTCTTGGTGATTCAAAGGATGAATCCACTGACCACAGATCAGTGGTAAGACAGGGTGTATTTACAGAAAAGAAAAGAATACAAAAACACTAAAGCTCCCTGCAGAGAGAACCCAGGTCCGGGAAGGCCCTCTACCTCCCTCTCTGTCTCTCTCCCGGCTCTTTGCTCAGGGGTATATATAGTCACAGGGGGTCATTTAACGGAACTCAATTGTTACATTTAGTGGTGAGTCCTCTAAAGTTATATTCTGTGGGAATTCAGTTGTTACATTTAGCCTCTTAGGCCAGAACTCAGTTAATGAATGGCTACAGTTCCCTTCATTCAGGCCGGGAAACTTGTGTGAAATTCACCAGGCCATAAAATTGATCAGGCCTAGAAAAGGTGGGGTTCCCCATTCAGGAGAAAGAGCAAGGGGTGGGGACCTGAGGAGCTGGTGTCTCCCCAGCAGTCGTCTGGCTCCCCTGGAGCCTCCCATGCCCTCCCCCTCCAGCCACCTGGTTCCACTGCGGACTGCAGCTGCACCAGCACTGCTGGGGCCTAAGGCGGCAGGTCCTCCAGCTCAGCTCAGCTGCCTGGGGCGCCACCTGTCCTGTATCACTGGGTGATGAGGTCAGAAGGAAACGCCCATGAAATTAACTCTCAGGTGTTTGGAAATTTTATCTCTTGGGACGTGTGAAGCTCAGCTAGAAAGCGTGTTAGGGACCTTTAAGTCACATCCCACAAGGGCAGGGAGGTGTCAGGCCCATGCTGTGCCGGGCTCAGCCGTGTGCCACGGGACTCTCCTGCCGTGTTGGACCTTCTCGAGGAAGTGCCCAACCTTACGTGTTGGTAAATTTCCTCTGACCAAAGCTTGGAGCACACGGAATAGCACACATGCTAACACACACACACACACACACACACACACACACGGTCCTCCACAGCCAGGGCAGCCCAGCTTCTTTACCTTTTCCTAACAGCCCACATCACTTAGCCGTGACACTGGAGGTGGCCCCAGCAGTGTAGACCTTCGTGGGATTGTTTTCTGCCATGACCTGGACACTGCACCTGGGACATTATAAATCTGGAGTTTTCTTTAAAAAGGGCAAAAATGTTATAAAGTTGGAATCCCCTCTCTCCACAGCAGGTGGGGCGTGTGGTGCTGAGACCGTCAGGCAATCTGTACACAACCGCTAAACGCTTCCTGTGAAAGGGACGCTGCTGCAGGACAGACACAGCACGGCTCCCAGATGGACGGTGGAGCTGAGAGGTCACACCAAGATATAAGTGACCTGAGAGCAGCACAAGACGGAACCCAAAGCCTAATACGTCATCCAAGGAAAGGCAGAAAGTCCAGTCGAGATTCAGAGACGGCAGAACAGCAGGGAAAGCTGCCAGTGGAGAGGAGCCAGCCCCGACCTGGAGGGTCTGAACCGAGCAGGAAGGGAAGCAGGGGCCAGGCTATCCCGGGGAATGGGAGGGGCACTGAGCTTGGGAAAGGTGGTTCTGTCCTCATACAGTTACACAGGTGGCCTTGCTTGGGAGCTAATGTTGAGGAAGGAACTCTGCTCTTTCCCCCCAGCATCTCCAGGAGATGTGCCGTGACCATGCCCTGTCCGGCAGTCACTTGTCCACCTAGTGCAACAGTTCTCAACCTGTGGGTCGCGACTGTATTAAAGGGCCATGGCATTAGGAAGGTTGAGAACCACTGACCTAGTGCAATGTGACGCCCCCAGGTGCGGCAGTGGGGATGAGTGTGAATATGCCACAGCCCTCACCCCTCAGGGACGAGTGTGAATATGCCACAGCCCTCACCCCTGGGGATGAGTGTGAACAGCCACAGCCCTCACCCCTCAGGGACCAGTGTGAACAGCCACAGCCCTCACCCCTCAGGGACCAGTGTGAACAGCCACAGCCCTCACCCCTGGGGATGAGTGTGAATAGCCACAGCCCTCACCCCTCAGGGACCAGTGTGAACAGCCACAGCCCTCACCCCTGGGGATGAGTGTGAACAGCCACAGCCCTCACCCCTGGGGATGAGTGTGAACAGCCACAGCCCTCACCCCTCAGGGCTCTGAGCTTGGCTGGGAAGAAAAGTGCACGAACTCAGATTGTACTGTCATTGGAGCTGCGTCTGCAGTGCTCTGAGAACACTGACAGGGGAGCCGTCTCCTATGCCAGGCCAGGGCCTGAGTAGGAGTCACAGCAGGGGTGTGAATACCATTCCCCAGAGAGATGGCAACCCAGGCTCCCAGACCACCTGCCTGCGATGTCCGTGGGGATGCCAAGGGCATGGCAAATGTGGGCAGTGGTCAACACTGCAGCGTGGCCCCAGGCGGTGTCCACTACCAGAGAGTGCACAGAATGATGCAGGGGACTTCCCCCCAGAACACCCTCTCTGCACTGTCCAGGCGGAAGGTCCCAGATGTGGGCCCTGCGTTGTTTTGATGTGAGCCCTGGCTAAGGAGTGAGAGATGGGAGGAGGGCCGTGGGTTGGGAGGACAGAGTGGAATCAGGCCAAGGTGACCAAGTGTGATTGGAGGACTCCACCACCAGCAGCAGCAGGACTCACACGGAGAGTGACCCTTCAGCTCCAGGCGAGCCTTCAGGTGACGGCTGCCCTGGGCAAGCCTGGGACTGCAACCTTATAAGACGCCATGAGCCAGAAACACCCCACATGAATCCTGCCTTTTTATTTTCTGATGTGTTGGCCTGTGGATCCCTGTGGGTACAGGGGCCACTGCCACTCCCAGGGCTAGCTGATATTTCCCAGAACGTAAACAACTCACTTTCTGAGTGCCACAGGTATAAGCCACGAGAGCCACACCTCGACCACCTCCTTCCCAGGCTCTTGAGCTCTGGGCCACTATCCACCTGCCCTAACTGCCGGACACTCAGGCCTGCACCTTCCTCCAGAGCTTGCCAACATTACTCAAAGCAGACGACCTGTGGCTGCCACCCACACCTCACCTTGCCTTCCCCGTGTTTGCCTTGCTTCCTCCGGCTCCATCCAACCTCGTACGTCCCTGTGGGCCCCAACATGTGTCCCGCCCACTGCTCTTGGGAATGGTGAATAATGGAGTCTCTTTCAGTGTCAGTTGTCTCCTGACCTATTGGCTTCACCATACCTGGCTAATAAAGAAGAAAATATACGTTTTGCAAAACACCCAGCTGAACTGTTGCTAAATTCCTGGCTCACAGAATCTGTGAGATAGTAACTGTTTGGTGTTTGAAGCCAGAAGTTTTGAGGAAGTTTGTCCTACAGCAGTAGGTAATTAACACACCCAGTGAAGGTCTGGGGATTAGAAATTAGGGAATTAGAAATTAGTTCCTGGGCAGTGCCTGTGGCTCAAAGGAGTAGGGCACCGGCCCCATATGCCGGAGGTGGTGGGTTCAAACCCAGCCCCGGCCAAAAAACTGCAAAAAAAAAGAAAGAAATTAGTTCCTATGGAGAGCAACGTACTTGCTTGTACAGTTGGGGGTGGTAAGGGTGGCACCCCGGGGAGCACTCAGGGACCTGTCCTTTCAGCTATTCACTCTGGCTGGTCTCATGCTCTTTACTTTGTGAGGATGATCAGCCTTGACCCTCAGTCCTAGATTGTAACTTTGAAAACAGTGTAAACTGGGCTTGCCTTATTTTATTTGCTTTTTTCCAAAGCATTCTATCTCGTCTGCGCCGTGTAGGGCGATGCCTATTTGGTATTTAGGGCCATCCGAAAGGAAGATGCAGCTTGGACAAGTGTCCCTTTTCTCACCTCGATTCCCATCGGCTTGGAGAGTCTAAAACACCTTGGGGACTTTGTCCTTTTCTGAAGGTTAGTTACCCTAGAAGCCCCAACCCAAGCCTTGGCCCTGAAGGCTGTGAGTCACAGAAGATGGTGTCGGGTAGCAGTGACAGCGGAAGGGCGGCAGAATGGGGTTTCCATGCTTGAAAGAGCAGGTGTGGAGCTGACCCTGCAGGCTTCCTGGCAGGGGTGGGGCAGGTCTCCCTCTGTGGGGGACAGGCTGAGTCAGCAAGGGCCACTTTGCTGGTGGCCACCTGTAGAAAGCGTCCTTGCTGGGCAGTAAGACTGCCTGTTAGTGTCACACTTTTCTAAAGGTGTGAGTGCTACATCATCTCAGTGGTTCTTAAAGTCTGTGTTGTGATCCGTAAGTGAACAGTCTGAACAGACCATCCTTAACAAAGAAAGAGAAACGTCCATCCCAGCTGTGAGCCCTCTTTGAGGGCCAGAAAAGTAGGCATCTAGAATTAGTCATTAAAATGACACCATGCCCTTTGCTGGGATCAGAACAAGACAGAAATGTGTTTGAGTGGGCTGCCCTGGGGGTGGATGGACCGGCTGCTCAGGCAGAGCCCGAAGACACCAGGGCCCAGGAGGCTGAGCCGTTCCACTGCACTGGCTCTGGTTCCTGTCAGTGGACTTTGGGTGGCCCAGCACAGCACTGCAGTTCCCCTGGGAGTCACAGAACCAGCTCGGCTCTAGGAGACAGCCAGCACTGCGGGGGTAGACCTGGGGACATGGCAGGGACACAGGCTGCCTCTGTCCCCCTATCTGCTTAGCACATTAGTGGGGCCCACCTGGAGTTGCAGGGAGGGGCAAGGCCCCAGTGACCCGGGGGCTTTTGGGAGCCTGTGCTTGGGGTCCTGACACTCCACTCCCCCAGGGCCAGTGCCCACCTCTGGCCCCACACCTTGTCTGTCCTCCCTTGTCTGTCTACAGAGGCTGAGAGCCCTCCCCTGGGTGGCAGCACAGTCTGCACAAAGAGGACAGGGCAGCCGCCACTCAGGCCCTGTGGAGGACCATCCTAGACACCTCACCTGCCCTGGGAGGCCCAGGGGACCAGGAAGTTCCAGTCCGTCCACTAGAGCCACCACCACACATTCACACTCACAAACACACAGTCAGGAGCACATGTGCACACTCACTCACATTTACACGCACACACTCACAGATACATACACAGCCACACACGCACACTCACATTTACACGCACACACTCGTATTCACAGATACACACTCACAGATACACACTCACAGTTACAGACACACATGTCCACAGATACATGCACAATCACACACATGCACACACTTATTCATAGATTAATACAAACACACACATCCCCTCTTTCAGCTGACATGGTCACACACAGATGCACACTTGCTCACATTTAGATACTTATGCACATGCTCACACATACACACACATGCACACAGTCTTATATACCTTCTCACACTCATATGTGTATCCCACAGGTAAGGTATGCCACACAAATCCACACATGCCCATGTGCACACACACCCTCTCACTCATACATGCACACACACACCCATGTACACACCGCCTCTCACACATGCACACACACACCCATATACACACCCCCTCTCACACATGCACACACCCCCTCTCACACATGCACACACCCCTCACACACATGCACACACACACCCATGTACATACCGCCTCTCACTCATACATCCCCGCCAGCAGGAGCAGGGTCAGCTGGGTGGCTTGTGAGAGCAGGGCTGAGTGGCTTTCTCTGAGGGACTTGTCCTCCCACTCACTGGTGGGGACAGGGCAGGGAAGACTCCCGGAGGCACCACCCTCCTGCACTGGGAGAAAGCAAAGGCCAACTGTGGCCCCACAAGGTCAGGTGTGGCCCTCTCCCAAGGAGCATGCACACGGTTTAATCCACGTGTTCTCAAGGTGTGTGGTCCCCGCACCAGCATCATCCCGCCTGAGACCTTGGTACAGGTGAAAATTTGAGAGCCCAGCTCAGATCTACAGATGTGACTGAGCAGAAGAGAGAAGGTGGGAACTCGGCAGGGCACAGAGGTGGAGGACGGTGCCGCAGTCACATGCTCAGCCTGTGAGTGTGTGGCTTAAACACCACTCCTTCTTAAATTCTTTTATCACAAAAGATAGATTTACTCACTGTCCCTCTCTTGTTACCCCCCAGCCCCCACAAGAGCGGACACCGTGGGGCTGCTCCCTACGGGTTTGGTGCAGCAGGCCACATGTTTCATTTGGGACCAGGTGGAGGGTCTCTTTTAGTGAGAAGGTAAGTCCTAAGTGGCTTCCTAGGGGCAAGCTTGACAGGAAGACCCCCAAACAGCAGGTGACCGAGTGGCTTCACACAGCCATGACCATCAGGGAGAAGTCCAGGGAGGGCCATGGAGGTGCTGGGGATGCAGCTGGAATTATAGGGGACAGTGTGTGCACAGACTAGGGCAGGGGTCCTCAAACTTTTAAAACAGGGGGCAGTTCACTGCCCCTCAGACCGTTGGAGGGTCGGACTGTGGGTCCCGGGACGGGTTGGCTGCTAAGCAGGACAGGCAGCGGAGGCAAAAATACCCGGCAGGCCAGATAAATGTCCTAGACAGACCGCATGTGGCCCGCGGGCTGTAGTTTGAGGACGCCGGGACTAAGGGGACCAGAGGAGCTGTGGAGAGGTTTGGGAGATGCCAGAACAGCCTTGAGCCAGGCACACAGAAGACATAAGCGACTGTGACTTGCATTTGGTGGAATTTCTGAAGCATGAGGAGTCCAGCCACAGGCAGGGAGCAGTGGGGCAGGGGCCTCCTGCAGAGGGCGGGGCAGGCCCCATAGCAAACTGTGGGTCTGTAGCACTGCAGGGAAACTGGGGGTCATTTGAGCCCATCAGCCCCAACTTTTCAGACCATTTGTTGAAGTTTAGTTGACGTACTAAAACAGACTCCTTTGGATTGTAAAGATTGGTAAGTTACGGAAAGTGTGTATAATTAATTGTGTAGCCCACCACTGTTTCATCACCCTCAGGTTCCCTTACCTCACACGCTGTGCAGTCAATCTCCCCTGGCCCCTGGCCCTGCTGGTGGGCACTGGTCAGCTGGTGAAGCTTCCCTTCACCATAGCTTTATCTGGATTTTCTGGAGTTGTGTATAAACAGAGGTGTACTGTCTGTCATCTTTTGTGCTGGCTTCTCCTGCTTGGTCTGGTGTGTTTAGGATGCAGTGAGTGGTCTGTCCCTTTTCATTGCTGAGTAGTATCCATAGTGTGAAAAAAATACATATATATGTACACACATACACATATGAAAAATAGATACACATTTGAAGAAAGGACCAAATTGTAATACTCAGTATATACTAATAAGGTTTGCTGTCTGGTATCTTGTATCTCTTGTAATTGCAGAAGTCAAATGTGTCTTGAATATTATGATTTTAATACACTGTTTTCCTTTCTTAAAATATGTATACATTTTTTGGCACCCTGTGTGCATATGTGTGGTGCATGTGTGAATGTGTGTGGGTGCATGTGCATGTGTGAGTGTGTGTGTGCATGCCTGAGTGTGCATGGGTACTTGTGGGCATGTCACAGCTCATCCATGAATTCATGAGCTCCTATGAATAAATCTGGCATGAACATTTACATATGGGCCTTTGAATACAAATTCTCTTTCATTTCTCTTGGGCAAATACCTAAGATAGGGATTTCTGGGTCAAATACCACCTGAAAAATAAGCCCTAGCAGGATTTCTATGCATTTGTTAAGTATAAGCCCTACCCCAATAATAAGACCTAGTGATGGCACAGAGAGGAAGACATCCCCTGAAAATAAGCCCTAATGTGTCTTCTTGAGAAAAAATAAACATAAGACAGTGTCTTATTTTCGGGGAAACATGGTAGTTAGTAACTTCTGTTTTAACTTTTACTAAAGTGTCAGAATGTTTTCCAGAGTGGTGGTACCAGTCTCCACATCTAGTTACGAGAGTTCCAGTTCCTCCACCTCTCGTGGGCACTTGACATGGTTAGTCTTTTTAAATTTTATGCGTTCCAGCAAATGTTTAGAGTTATTTCATGCTGTATCACATGAATTTCCTGAACAACTAAATATCCTGAGCCTATTTTCATACATTTATTTCCCATCTTATCTGGTGCCTTCTTAATTGGTGCAGTGAATTTTCAAGTTTTCTGTTTATTAAAAAAAAGCTTCTCTAACTTCCCCTCCTTCCACCTTCTTGTCCTCCTTTTTGTTGAATTACAAGCATTTTGCTATATTCTAGATACGAGTTCTTTATCAGATAGGTAATTTTGCAACTATTTTTTCCTAGCCTGTAAATTGTCTTTTTATTCTCCTAATATCATCTTTTGGAGAATATAAGTTTCTAATTTTGATGAAGTTAAATATTTATTTTTTAAAACTTTATTTTATTTTGCTTTTTGTGTCCTACAAACTCTTTACCTGATTCAACATCAAAATATCAGACAATTATTTTTCCCTTTCTCCCCACTGTCTCTTGTTCGGGGTCTCGAGGAGGACGTCCGTCTCCATCTCTGGGTCTGTGTCTGTTATTCTCGTACCTGTATCTTTGTTATCAAGAATGGCTCAGGTGGCTGTGGAGGCTGACAAGTCCCCAGGTCTGCAATTGACAAGCTTCCATCCCTGGAGGGCCACTGGCCTATCTCCAGTTTGCGTCCAAAGGCCAGAATACCAGGAGAGCTAACAGGAAGGAAAAAAAATCAATGTCACAGTTCAAAGCAGCCAGGCAGGAGGAATTTCCTCCTATTTGGGCTTCCACTGATTTTGGGCGGGGGCTACTGGGGGAGGCCCATCTGCCTGTGCTCAGTCTGTTGATTTAAAATTTAGATATGAAACTCATCTAAAAACACCTGTATAGAAATGCCAGAATAACATTTAACCACACATCTGGGTACCCCATGGCCCATTCAAATTGACACATAAAAATAACCTTTGCATCCACTTTTGCATAAAAAGTAAAACTCCTTGAAACACCTAGAGAGGTTTTCAAGTCACCCAGCAAGTTCAGGAGGTTGGTCAGGTAACAGTATTAGAACACAACCCCCCTGCCCTCGGCACCTGTCCTGGTAATATCTACTTTTCACCTGTGTTTTATTCTAACGTGTAAAGTTTGGATTGTAAATAAATACTGCTGTCGGTCACTGACCTTTCGCCTTTGGGGCCTGGCATTTTACACATTCATGCTCTGTGCTTCTCTGGGGCATTGAAGGCGCCCAGCTCTACCCACGTGACGTCGGCTCAGTTCCCGGCCTCTCCTGAAATGTGCTTATTTACCCTGCTGCTCCTCTATCTGCCTTCGAGTCTGTGCCTTCCCTGGGCCAGGGTCTCAGTGGTGCCAGGACACTGCTGCAGGTCCCAGTGTCTGCTGCCTGACTGCTCCTGTCTTCCCAGGCTCCTGGGTCTCTCTGGGGTCAGAGTCCTGCCTGGTGTTGCTGTCCTGGCCTTCTCCAGCCACCCCACCTCCAAGTCAGGCCTCTTGGTTCGCAGTCCCAGGAGCGTCTTGATCCACACCTTGGCCATCTGTGGCCTGGGAACCTGTGTTGATGCCTGAGTTGTTCGCCGTCTGTCCACACCAAGACATAAGTACAGAAATTGCAAGTAGACATTTAGAGATGTTTTTGGCAAGTGGACATGGTCACGACATCCAAACACACATCCCAAATCAGATACTGTTGAATTTGTGAGGCCTGAGTTGTTCAGTTGCTTGGTGGTACCAAGCATCGGTCGATGGTGGCATGGGAATTATAAACGTATGGAAGGGTTCCTTTACTGAGGGTTCCTTGAGAAGACTGGCCCACACCTCCGTTTAAGACATTAATGTCTCCCCACCTGGTCATTAATGATTGGCAGAGTAGGAAAGACCATGGGTATAAATGAATGGGTTTGCTATTTACCCATAGATTCACATTTTCCTCTTTGTGTCCCTGGTTTCTTTAAAGACTCTAGGAGTCAGGCCACACAGTCTGCCTTCATGGGAGTGGGCTGAGCACCTGCACTGGTGCCCACCCCCAGGGGCTCTCATGCAGGAGTTTGGAGGCTCCCACTTTGAGACAAGGTGGTCTGCAAGGGGAACGTGCTAGTGGTGGCCCAGAGTTGTCAGGAAGGAGGGGACTCCCAGGGCCAGGCTTGCTGAGGACTGTGGGGTCATGGGTGTCTGGTTCTGCCCAGTCAGAAGACTGGACCTTCTCAGGACCACAAAATGCCCCACTGCATTCTGGAAGCTGAGGGGTACGTGATGCTTCTCCTGAAGAGCTGAATTCCTACTTGGAAAGGAAAAGACACTTTATGCTGTGTAGTGGTGGCTTTCTCTGAGCATAGCGTGCCGAATTGCTAGTGAGGATAGCACGCTGCACCACCTTCCCATATTATGGGTCCCAGGACACAGTGAGGGACAATGACTAGAGACACAGGGGGAGAGGACACTGAGTACAGGTGACCACCTGATCATACCACCATGTGTATTGGGCCCCTGGAGTACTCACTCTGGGTTACTTGCTATGGGAGTGTGTGTGGAAAACGAATCTCTTTCCTCAGAGGTTTCTGGAAGAAGCACAAGAGCTTTGTCTGTTATTTTTGACAGAGGGAATTTTGGGGGGCCAAGATACCAAGTATAATAGAGTTCTAAGAAATGTTCTAAACACCTCAGAGCTTTTGGTACAAGTCCCAGGCGCCAGACCCCAGGGCAGAGCCAGAAGGATGAGCTGGCCATGCCACACAGGTGAGTGCTGCCCATCTCATCCTTTGACGGTTCTCAGCCCTGACATTTCGCAGACAGGCAGGCGTGAATGACGGCAGCATGCTCACCGGCCACATCTGACTAAGCTCCTGGCGTCAGGGAGACGGAGGGGCAGAGGGGGCCATGTGCATCCTCCTGGGGGGTAGACAGGGGCAGGTATTGGCTCCCTGTACTCTGAACTGCCATCCAGTTCCAGCACAATTACGCCTTGTTCCGAAAGCTCCAGGCCCACGTTGCATCAGCTTTCAAAGGGCTCTGACTAATATGTTCCCACTGCAGTGGAAGATTCTGAGAGCGAACACGGGACTAAATGTCACCATTGTGTGCGGCCGAGGTTTTGTTTACTGTTTCCAATAGACCTGGCTGGCCTTGCTCCGGCCGCAACTGACAGAGCATTGTGCAGCCCGAGTCAGGAGGGGCTGGCGGAAGGCAAGGCTCAGTGGGGGCACCAGAGGGGTCACTCCGATTAACTCTGGGACCCAGGAGGTCAGCGTGCTGCACCCTCACCCAGTACTGTCTCTTCAGCCACTGTCCTGGATGAGCCCCTGGGGCTGCCACAGGAAGCAGCACACCTGGCGGCTCACACGACACAGACCAGTCTCAGAGCTGGGGGCTGCGCGGGGAACGCAGGATGTCGGCAGGCCCCTCTGTGCCTGTCTGTGTCCTCATCACCTCTTCTTGTAAGGACTGCAGTCAGACAGGGGTCCACCCTACTGACTTTGTTTTGACTTAATCACCTCTTTAAAGACCCCCCATCTCCAAACAGAGTCAGGTTCTGAGATCCTGGGGATTGGGCTTTGACTTGGGGGCATATTTCAGACATAGCATTTCCAAATCATACTGGCATCCCAGCACCTCACACGTGCACCTGAGTGCACGCCCCTTGGTGTCAGGCACATTGTCCTAAGTGGCCTTGTGACATGTGTCACAAGTGTGTAGGATCACAAAGCATTAGCATCAACAGCCCTTAGAGACGCTTTGTTTCAGTCGGCTCTTTTGTTGGTGAGATGGAAGTGCAGGAAGTGTGAGGACCTGCTGAGGTGACAGGCAAGTTAGAGACGGTTCAGGGTGCCTGGGCCCTCCCTACCCCAGTGATTCCCACAGGTGGGGAGGGACAGCATGGACCCACCCAGAGAACCTGACAGTTGCCTGAGTCCCCTGAAGCAGGGATTTCATTGGTCTGAGCTGCGGGAGCTTCCCAGGGGTTCTGCTGTCCCCCCAGGATTGAGACTGACTGCTTCTAGAACAGGGGATGGTTTTTTTCCAGATAGCGAATGTTGTTGGCACCGAGGGCCGGGCAGTCTCCTTGGCAACTGCTGAGCTCTGCTGCATTGTTCTGGATCCAAGCAGGCTTTCAGTCAATACCCACCTCTAAAAATAAGGATTCTAAAAATCTGAAGCACATACTAAGAGGCTGGGGACCAGGTCTGTGCATGAGACATTGTCACGGGTGTACTAAAGTGACCAGCAGCACAAGCAGTTGAGGGTGTGTGTCCTAACAGCCCCACACCTGCCTGCTGCAGGGGTTTCATCCACCAACGTGAAATCGTCAGAACCTCAGGCTCCACCAATGGCTAGTGGAGACTCAGACCACCGGCGTGTGGGAGGAGCCTGCACTTCTGTAGCTCCCCACAGGGTACAGCCAGAGCACAGATGCACCTGAGGGACCAGGAGAACGGCAAAGTCAGTCTTCAGAAGCCTCGGGAAGGAGGGGGAGAGACTCC
Source organism: Galagoides demidoff (assembly GCA_963574575.1). Lineage (NCBI taxonomy): Eukaryota > Metazoa > Chordata > Mammalia > Primates > Galagidae > Galagoides > Galagoides demidoff. The sequence continues at coordinate 60,706 of CAUYQV010195919.1, forward strand.
GTGAGGAAGACCCTGCTGAGGTTCTGGGGTACTCATGAGCACGGGCCGGGCAGGGGCTGTTTCTGGCAGGAGACACACCATCCAAGGTAGGGTGTGCAGCAAAGGAGATTCTTGCTGTGGAGTGGGGTGTAGGTTGGGAAATCGTGGCATGGTGCAGGCTGAGTCTCTTAGGGCACCTTCTATAGGCCTGTGATGCCCACAAAACAAATAAAAGGAGGTTGGTGCAGTGGCTCATGCCTGTACTCCCAGCACTCTGGGAGGCTGAGGTGAGAGGATTGCCTGGGCTCAGGAGTTTGAGACCAGCCTGAGCTAAGTGAGATCCCCATCTCTACTAAAAATATAAAAACTAGCCCGGCATGGTGGGAGGGGCCTGTAGTCCCAGCTACTCAGGAGGCTGAGGCAAGAGGATCTCTTGAGCCCAAGAGATTGAGGTTGCTGTGAGCTGTGATGCCATGGCACTCTACCTAGGGCGACAGGGTGAACTCTATCTCAAAACAAACAAACACGATACAAGCAGAACTAAACGGGGACTGGGGAAATAGCCCCAAAAAATTAAAAGAAGAAAATGGAAGCACTCACACCATCTGATTTCAAGGCAACAGTAATCAAGATAGTCTGGCTTTGGCAAGAGAACAGACACAGGGTGAATGGAGCCGAATGGAGGGTCTGGCGGAGACCCACACACACAGAGGAAGCTTATTGGCTGTCCACAAATCAATGGGGAATGGGTAATCTTTTCAAAAAATGATGTTAGGAAGATCTGAAGGCCATATTCAAAAAATACAAAAATAAACTCAGCCTGTATCAGAGAGTCATACATACTTGTCAAATTATGGAATTTTAGATATATGAGGAGGGGCATATGGGAAATTCTATACCTTCTACTCAATTTTTATGTGAATCTAAAACCTCTCTAAAGATTAAAGACTATTTTTTAAAATGGGCAAAATACTTGAATGACACTCCATTAAAGAAGATTCACTTGTAGGCAGAATGGGGACTAAAGACCCCATTCTTGGGAAGGGAAAACCCCCTCCCCCGAAAATGGGAAATATTAAGAAATAAACCGAGTAAGCCAGAACAAAAGAAAATCAACTAGTTTAACTTTAAACCAGCAGCTACTAAATTTCTTATCTAAACAAATTCCCTACTTTTCCTAAAACTCTGGCCTGTTAAAGATACAACTTACCAACACCCCTGTTGAGTCTATAAACACTGTAAAGAAATAATGCCCACAAAAGATACTGTGACAAGACCTGGCAAAATACATTAACTAGGCCGTTTCCCATTATAAAAATTTATATTTAACTAGGACAGAGATCAAGGGAACAACTCAAGCCCTAACTAAGTACTGACACCTGAGACCACTATCAAAATCCCACAAGTGGGCGGTGGTCCCCTAGGTTCCAACCTTTAAAAATTCTATTCTCTGTGTTTTGTCTCTTCTTTCTCATCAACTTTGTATTTCTTCAGTCACTTGCCGCCAGATCCACAGGTCTTGACAGACCCCAACAATACTGATGGCCAAAAGTCCATGAAAGGATGCCCCGTGTTACCAGGCACCAGGGAAATGCCAATTCAGTTACGTGGTGGTGTCACTGCCAGTGGGTCATCGGATAATGCCAGTCCCAGTCAGTGTGCAGGATGGACACTCGTGCATTGCAGGTGGTAATGCCCAGGGGTGCAGCCACGTTAGAAAACAGTTTGACAGCTTCTTTGAAAGTTGAGCACAGATTTACCAAATCAGTAATCCCACCTAGATATACACACAAGTTAAAAAAACAAGGAAATCTGTGGTTACATTTTTTAAAGTCTGTAAGTATTTAGAGTGGCTTTATTCATAACTGCCTCAAATTGCAAACTGATTAAACCAAAGTCCTGCTGGATGGTTGGATAAGCAGACATGGCCCATCCAGAGGTGGGACACCTCTCAGGTATAAAGAGGAGCACACTGTGGACCGATGCCACAGAACGTGTGAATTTCAGGTGCCACATGCAGCTGAAAGCAGCGGGGCTCACAGGCTTCACTCTGTGGTTTCAGTTAAATGACATTCCGGAAAAGGCCAAGAGACGTAGGATCACTGAGTGGCAAAGGGCCAGCTGCAGAGGGCAGCACGCGGGTCCCTTGACAGTGATGATGGTCACATAAGCACATGCACTGGTCACATCTAGACAGTGCACCAAACAGGTGAATTCTACTGTATGCAAAGTTAAAAATAAATGAAAGCAAATTGGAAGAAGAGTTGTCTTGGGCCACACAGTCAATACAGAGACAGTAAGGGGAGCTGATGAGCAAAAGAAAGGGTCTGAGCATAGTTTTTTTGTGATATCCAATACCACGTACAAGCCAAATAGTCCTCAAATAATCTGCATGTGATCCTGGGACCTCAGGTTGGACACCCCTGTGAGTCCAGCCCATAGAGTTCATAAAATATAGCATTTATAAGTTTTTACTTGAGGTTAGTGGTCTGTGAATAAAATAAACTTAAAATCCTCACACTAGATCCTTCCTAAGGCTCCATGTAGCTTTGTCATCCAATGATTTTATGATTTCACTTACTGAGAAATTGGTATAGAGGATGGGGTCCCTTCATCCCATCCCAGTTTGAAATCTTTTGTCTGTCTACACACAAACACACACACACATAGACACACATGCACACAGAGACACACACATGCACACACACAGAGATACACATGCACATACAGACACAGACACACACATGCACACAGACACAGACACACACACACACATGTACACACAGACACACACATGCACACACACAGAGATACACACACACAGACACAGACATGCACACAGAGACACACACACATGCACACACACAGACAAACACACAGACACATAGAGACACACACACAGAGATACACACACAGAGACACATACAACTGTGTTTGGTTTTACATTTCTGTTGATTCATTTTTTCTTGTGGTTTAAAAGCAACAGAAAAAGAGAAACATCTGAATGTTTGTCCATAGTGTAATGAGGACATAAACTGTGTCTGTGGATGTGCAGTGTGGCTGATTTCCACAGACTGACAGGACACCATGTCTGTGACAACAGAATTTCTAAAAAGTCAAGGTAAAGAGAAGTGGGCCAGTGGGCCGTTTAGTTACCCACCTCGTGGTGAGATCTGCTTAGGGAATGGCCATGTGTCTACTTTAAATGGCTACCCATCTCCTCTGTATTCTGTCTCCCTCAGAACTAGCTCCTGCCACGGGAAACCCACGAAGTCCTGTGCCTCCTTCTCCAGGCCCCAAATATGTGAAGGGATCACGACTGGCCAGGGTCACTGTCACGGCAGCATCACTGGGCCCCTGCCATGCGCTGATCCTGTGCTGACCCAGGGTCACTGCCACGGCAGCATCGCTGGGCCCCTGCCACGTGCTGATTCTGTGCTGACCACTTCATAGCAACCTCTGCAGGGAGGTGTCAGTTTACCCCACTACTACTGACCCAAGAAGCCTGCTGGCAGAGACTCCGTGACGTTCCCAAGCCCGTCATCCAGGAGGTGGTAAAGCCGGGACTGGAATGGAGGCAGCCAAGCTCCAGGCTGTGGCTCCTAAACCCTCAGAGCTGCTTCTCTGAACCGGGTTCGTTTCTCGCAGGGTGGGCGCCTGTGTGGGCTTTTTGTTCCTTCATATTTTATAGAATTCTTTTGCCTTTGACATTAAAAATTTTGGTCTATCTGGAATGAATTTTTTTTACGTGTGTGGTGAGTGCATTCATTTTCATTTACTTAAATCAGTAAAAAGTCCAAATTTCCCCAGAGTCGGCAGGAAATCCAGTTTCTGTCCGATCTCGCAGGCCAGCTTCTTGCCTCTTTGGCCCGGGGCTGGGTTGGTCTGCCCCTCCCGGCGCTGCTCACGGCCCTGCTGAGTGTATCGGTGCCCCTCACGCAGGCCCCTCCACCTTGTTTTCCTTATTCAAAGTGTCTCAGCTACTGGCAACTCCAACTTCCATATACACTTTGCAATCATATTGTCAAATTCCATGAAACATTAATTTGCATTTTAATTAGATTTAATTAATTCCATGAATTAATTTGTGGAAGAGTTGATGTGATTCCAACGTTGTCTTCCCAGCTATACATCTGACATGTGTTCCCATTTAGCTGGGGACTTTTTAAAAATGTCTCTTAACGTAGTTTTAGAATTTCTTGCATTAAGGTCTTGTACATGTTTGCTGCATTTATTCTCAGAAACGTCTTTTGTTACACTGGTAGATAGTACCTTTTAAAAATTAAATTTCACTTTGCTCCTGGGGTACAGAAATGCGTTGGGCTTTTGTGACTTGGTCACTTACTTATATAACTTTGCCAGGCTCTCCTGCAGATTTTTAATAATTGCCCTGTAGATTCTATATTTTGATGGAAAGTATAATCTCTGAATAAAGATATTTTTAATTTTTTTTCACTTCTTAACATAAATCCTTTATTTCTTTTTCTTGTCTTATATGGATTGCCGAAATCGCTAGTGAAATGTCAGATGGAGCGGTAGAAGTGGACATCAATGAAATAGTCCTGAAATTCTCCCCACATCTATTAAGATCATAATATGGGTGCTTTTGTTTAATACAGTAGAGTGGTAAATTAACTAAGGGAATTTTCTAAAATGAAATTCATCTTGTGTTCCTAGAATAGACCAACCTGACCATGGGTATTATCTTTTCTCACATCGTGGGACTCGTTTGCAGCCTCTCAGTAGGTTTCCCCCCCAACCTTTGTTTTATTTATTTTAAAAATTTTTAATCTTTACTGATACAGAATAGTTGTACTCATTTTTAGTGTACATCTGATATTTTCAGCCCTTCAAGCATTTATCATTTCTGTAAATAAGAACAATTGGACCCCTTTTCAATTTGGACGCCCTTTATTTCCTTCTT
>CAUYQV010195922.1:0-12051 GCA_963574575.1 Galagoides demidoff
GGGTGAGTATCATCCTGGCTGCCACCACTGCCCAGTCCCCCTGCCAGGGCCTCACACAGCACTGCCATGGGTGTCCCAGTGGGTGAGTATAATCCTGGCTGCCACCACTGCCCAGTCCCTTAAATAGAGTGCTGAGGTACAGTCTGCAAAGCCAACAATATCCACCACCTGGACCTTATAGAAAATGATTGCTGACCTCCAAGCTAGATAGTTATGGAATGCTCAGTGTCCAGAATAACCTCTGACCTCCAAATTATATGGCTGTGGAATTCTCAGGGTCTAGAACAATCTCTGACCTCCAAGCTATATGGCTGTGGAATTCTCAGGGTCCAGAACAACCTCTAGCGTTTACTTGTCTGCACCCAGCCTGTCATGGTGATATTTTAAAATTTCCAGTGGGTGCACCAGCTTTCTCCCCTTTGGGGGCGGGGGGAAGGGCAGCTGTAACGTGTGCAGTCCCATCTCCCCTTGTGGCATCTACCCGCTCACCCCTGCTATCTCCCTGATGAGGGGGCCACATATCGCCTTTAGTGTACTGGCCCAAGTATGAACACCCAACACCTCCTTTACTGACTGTCCCTAACAGACTTCAGCCTGTAAATAAGCCTTTAAAACGTGGTGAATGGACAGAGAGAAAGGCATCCTGACGAGATGCTCCAAGGAACATGTGCATTTTGGAGTCTGCTCCCAGGGGTTCTAAGTGGTGAGGATCACCTGCCCCCAACACCCAGCAGGTCCTCAGACCTGTCTGGGAACCTGGAACCCAAACTGATGAAGCATTTCGCACTAGAAGGAGAGCGAGGCTGTTCCCCTCCCCCATGCCAGGGTCAGGCCTGTCTTTGAGGGACACGCATTTTAGGACTGTCCTTTTAAACATTGCCATTGTTTCTTGCCAATGCTGAAGTGGCTTCTTTCTTCCTACTCCTTCTCAGTGTCATTAGTGGAGAAAGTTCCTCCTGGAGGACCAGGACAGATGCTGAGTGTAATGGCCCAGGAAAGGGCCATACAAGCAAAGAAGGCCCTGCCCACTGCTGGGTGAGCTGCGTGAGGGCACCACCCCCACCCCGCCGGAGGCACAGGCTGCAAGAAGGTCTAGCACAAAGTCATTCACAGTGTTTGAGAGTATCTAAAAATAAAAAAAGGAAAGAAAAAGCTGACTAGTAATTTTTTAAATGCCAAGTTATATATAAGTAAAAAAGGGTTAAAAGGGAGATGTGTTAAAAAAATTTCACACCTTTTAGGTTTACATCAGTTGGTATTTCATAAAGAAACTGATGACAGAAACAGCGGTGAGGGGTGAAAACCAGGCAGTTTAGAGTAAGAGAAAAAAGCACCTACAACAACCCGCAGAAAGAGCAACCACAGAAGAGGGAGATCCAGACGCTGAGAGGAGGCCGCTCAGGGTGCGGCTTCTCCCTCCACAAATGCCGGCCAGCGGAGCAATGACCCGGTGCCCGGGCTCCTGTTACGATGATGGCTCAGACCACAGGGGTAACAGTTAAACAATAAAAAAAAGACAAAAGCATTCCTGCATCTCTAATAGGCCATTATCCAGTGAAAGAATGACAGGGATTCATAAGCCCTGAGTTTCCCAAGTTTATAGTTTAGCCTGATGTGATATAACTTAAATATTTCTCAGCCTACTTACTACCTTGAACTTGGATATAAAGTATGCCCTATTTCAAAAATTTTACCTATACGCTATGTAAACAAAATCTAGTTCCTAAGGTATTTTTTAAAATATATTACTTTTTATGATAAAAGGATATTAAGAGTCTGCTCTGATTTATAAGTCTTCAATAAGCAGAGAGCAAGAAGCTCAACCTTAAGAGATTTTTATCACAAAATGAGAAGTAATAAGTTACCACTTGTTGGTTGGATGAATTAATTTTTTTTTAGAGACAGGATTCTGCTCTGTTGCCCAGACTGGAGTGTAAGTGTGGCCATCCCGGCTCACGCCCGGGAACTCTCAGGCCTCAGATTCTCCCGTCTCAGTCTCCCAAGTAGCTGGGACTATAGGTATATGCTACCGGGCCCAGCTAGTTGTTTGTTGTGTTGTTGTTATTATTATTATTGTGGAGATAGTATCTTGCTATGTACCCAGCCTGGTCTTGAGTTCCTGGCCTCAAGCAATCTTCCTGCTTCAGCCTTGAGGCAGTGAGGGAATTACAAGCGAGAGCCACCACACCCAGCCTCACACATTTTTTTAAATATAGACAAATGCAATTAATACAAGAAGAAAGGCACAGAAAAGCCTGTTCTACAGATGATGTACTGTGCACCATGTTTCGTTACAGGCCCTTTGGGCCCTCGAATGTCACCTCGTATCATCACTAAAACACCATCAGTCACCAGACACCGTTAGTAGCTCGGAGGAAGTGAAGGCCGCTGAACCGTGAGGCTAGTTCACCTGCACACACATCCACAAGGTTCACAAATAAGCATTTAGATTTTTGCACCTTAGTATTACAAAAGCCCCAGATAATGAGCAATGGACTAATATGCCAATAATTTTTCCTCTGAGCCAAATTTATATCAATTATGAAAAGTTCCGCACTATAATAACTGCTTTTAAAAAGAAATATTCAGGTGGCTATTTCTTGTGTCTTCAAAGATTTGTTAAAATTGGCATTAAGTTTACAGAAGTATTTTTGCTACAATAAAATATTTGCTTATACTTCAATAAAGTTGCCGTCCCAATAATTACCACAAAAGAAATGTTTATGAGATTGAAAAATACATTTGATGTTCTTTTCAGAGCTATCTGAATATCAAAGGCTTGAAGAAGTATAATACTGTACTATTTGGAGGAGAGAGAAATGCTGATGTTAAATTTTATTTTATTTTTGCATGTAAACCTATTTTTTTCTTTTTTTTTTGAGACAGAGTCTTCCTATGTCACCCTCAGTAGAGTGTTGTGGCATCCCAGCTCACAACAACCTCAAACTCTTGGGCTTACGTGTTCTCTTGCCTCAGCCTCCTGAGTAGCTGGGACTACAGGCACCTGTCACAATGCCCTGCTATTTTTGGTTGGAATTGTCATTGTTGTTTAGCAGGCCTGGGCTGGGCTCGAACCCACCAACCTTGGTGTATGTGGCTGGCACCCTACTTACTGAGCTACGGGCACTGAGCCTATAAATCTATTTATTTATTAATTTTATTTTGGGAGATTCATTTAGGTAACACTGATTGCATTTGTTAGGCAAAATCCCTCTGATAACTGTGTCCTGCCCCCAAGAGGTGTGCCACACACCGTCCTGCCCTTCCCTCCACCCCTCTCCCCCACACCGTGACTCCCCATGTCCCTCCCTCCACCCCTCTCCCCACTCCCTGATTCCCTTACTCCCTCTTGTATTGATCATCTACTGCCTTCATATTAGAATTGAGGATATTGGATTCTTGCTTTGTTAAATTTTATTTTTAAATATAAAGTCAGACAATTAGGTTTGCAAACTCATCCTAGAGGAAGTGCTACAGACCTCGGTGCTGAGTATCACTCTGGTGGCCTTCGAAGAGCTCCCCTTGGCCACCTGGTGACCACAGTGATACTCAGCAATGACCTTTGTGGCACTTTCTCCAGCATGAGTTCTAGAACTTAATTGTCAGACCTCACATATGTCTCCAGAGTCTGCTTTCTTTCAAACTTGTAGTAGGACTTATAGCACTACATTAATTTTGATAGAATCAAAAAGATAAAATGTATCCAGATTTAAGTATAAAAATGAGATCAATTACTTACAGCTTTGCAGACAGAATAAAAGTTACTGAGATAGAGAGAAAGGGGGTACATCACAACCAAACATGACCAAGGCACACGGGTAATGAGCAGGACTTGTAGGCAGCAGGGGCAGGACTTATTTCATGTCAAAAACCTCCTAGCCATATAAGCCTAGCTCCCTGGGCAGTTCTGAGACATACATTAACATCAGATTAACTTGCTAATTAATGCAAAACCCCTTCCCGGTTCCTGCCGGTACCTTGGCGGTTCTGCTCCCTTTCTTTTTGGACACATACCTTCTTCTGGTGTCTGTGCTCTCAGGGGTTCACTCCAATCACTCCAACTTCCTTTATAAAGATGCAGCTTGGAAGAGATCTGGAATTCATACTCCGTAAATGGTTCCAGACCCAGCAAATCGTGTCTTCCTCTGGCATCGGTAACGCTGACCTTGAATCGGAAGAGATTTTCAAAAGTGCTTATTAATGCTAAATTGCTAATTTAAAGAATTTTAACATAAAAGTAAAACACTGGACTATGTAAATTCCTTATTATTTCTCAGATCTACCCTCCAACGAGAAGAAATATCAGTGACTAGTTACTGACTACAGGATGGTAATCTGAAATAACAGCTTCTCATTAGGAAAAAATAAAGTCTCCTGGACTAAGACTCCAGCTACATAGGTTCCCAGAGGTCTTGAAGCCACATGGAAAACAAGTTTGAAAACGACCAATTTCCAAAAGCCTTAGAAAAGTTTCTACACTGGAGATTACTTTTTTATTTGGTTACAATTAAAATGATATGAATGTTTTAACATAGATATGGCCCTGGCTGCAAAAAGAAAACCAGTTGCATGTGTCTTGAGTATCAGCACGCGTAGAACTGATCCTTTGTTATTATAAACCATTATGTCTTACAAAAATTCTGGAAGGATCGTAATCCTATGTCTATACTATAAAAAAGAACTCCCAATATTATATCAAAGTATGGGTTTTTTTTCTTTGGAATGTTTTAATTCTATGTAAGTCTCTGTGGGGATTCTCCAGTGTTTCTCTTTTCAATATGTTAGAAAATACTAAAAAGTAATAATGGGTAAGAGGTGGAATAAAGAGACTTAAACAGAAATAAATTATAGAAAATTAATATTGGTTTACAAAAGTCTTTGGCTTAAAACATTTCAGAATCAATGATCAATATTCGAGCTATTTCTTAATAAATACAGGTGTACATGACTTTTTGATAGTTCGTTTTCTTTTTTTAAGAAAGCAAAGAAGTTTATTTCTTATACTTCCGTTGGCTGGGAAGTCCAAGGTCAAGGGGTTAAGAGTTGTTTGCTGGGGGTGGGGGCTCTGCAGAGCCCTGAGGGGGTGTAGGCTCCCCACAGTGAAGGCTGAGTGTGCTAACTGCTGACTCAGGTCTCTCTCTTCTTTTTTTTTTTTTTTGTTGTTGTTGCTTTTGCCCAGAACCATTTTAGTAGGAGAGAAAACACCAGAAGGCTATCTTCTGGAGGCTTCTGGGCCTCACACCTTAGGCAGTGGAGTCCTCAGTCCCATGATCTGTTAGGAAAAGACTAAACCAAGGATCCATGGCTGGGCCACCCTCTGCTCTTCAGATGCCATGCTGAGTTGCAGGTTGTATCCACGCTTCTGGGTTAAGACTTGACCGTGGACTCACAAGCAAGGTCTGCAGGGCCTACAACCTTGTCTTCAGAGTTGGCTACATGTGGTAATTCTGTACACTTGCAGGCAGAGCCACATGAGAGATGGGCTGGGTAGCATTGCTGGTAGGTGTCCACTTTGGATAGCGCTGTTTGGGACAGATCCACATGGCTTCCCCCCTCCCCAGCAGCTAACACACCAAGTAGATGAGGATGGCTCCCCCCCAGCAGCTAACATCACCAAGTAGATGAGGATGGTTCCCCCTCAGCAGCTAATATCACCAAGTAGATGAGGATGGCTCCCCCCAGCAGCAAACACCACCACCAAGTAGATGAGGACATCACTAAGCTCCTGGTCATGGGCTACCCGTTCCTTGGGAGGCCATGTTTAGGGACCAGGCTCCTTATCAGGCTTCCACTGAAAGAGTTCTGCCAGCTCCCCCACTTCTCCCACGAAGGCCAGGAGGAGGTTCTGAGGCTGGTGGAACTGGTCCCAGTCTCATTCAGCAGCAAACTGAGCATGGAGGTGTTGGATGTCCTTGAGTGTGGGGTCTGGGCTAACGCTGAATCGGCTGACAGGAGCAGGGCCTCTCCCCTCTGTGTTCCCATTCATCTCCCCATCAGCCATAGACAGGACGTCACACTGCTGCAGCCACCACTGCCCAGGAGACCTGAGTTCTCTTCCTTTTCTTATTAGGCCACCAGCCCCTCCTAGATAACCCAGGGCTCCGACCAGTAGGCCTCTGCTCAGAGGACAGAGCCCTCAAGGTTCCATCCTCTCTTAAAGGCCAGTTCTCAATAGTGCCACATTGGGGAGCAAGTTTCAACAGGAATTTTGGAAGAGACAAATATTCAAAGCTAGCATTCTGCCCCTGGATCCCCAAACTCACGTCCTTCTACATAAAATTACGTTCATTTTTATGCCCCCAGTCCCACGCTATTAACTCCTTCCCGCATCAACTCAAAAGTTTGGTCTCCTGTGTGAGGCTGTAAAATCAAAACACACTGTGTGCTTATGAGCAGAGGACACATGTCCCATCCCCAAGCAGAGGGCACATGTCCCATCCCCAAGCAGAGGACACACGTTCCTTCCCCAAGCAGAGGGCACATGTCCCACCCCCAAGCAGAGGGTACACGTTTCTATCCCCAAGCAGAGGGCACATGTTTCTATCCCCAAGCAGAGGGCACATGTCCCATCCCTAAGCAGAGGGCACATGTCCCATCCCCAAGCAGAGGGCACACGTTCCACCCCCAAGCAGAGGGCACACGTTTCTATCCCCAAGCAGAAGGCACACGTTCCACCCCCAAGCAGAGGGCACACATCCCATCCCCAAGCAGAGGGCACACGTTCCTTCCCCAAAGGGAAAGTGGGCAAGAAGAAAGTAGTCACAGGCCCCAATGCAAGTCTGAAACCCAAGAGAGGGACAGTGGGTCTTAAGACTCTAAAATAACCTTCTTTGACCCCATTTCTGACATCCCAGGCATAGGGGTGCAGGACTGGATCCCAAAGACTTCAAGCAGCCTCACATCCCCTGTGCTAGCAGGGTCCCTGTGGTGCCTCCAGCCCTGCAGGGCTCTGCCTGGGCCCCCAGGCTCTCTACAGCATCCTTTGAGATCTGAGTACCAGTTACCAAGTGAGAGCCTCCCCATTCTTGCTTTCTGCCAAATTAGCCCTATGTGGACTTGTACCTTCTGCAGCTCGAGCCACAGCTGGGGCGAGGAGGGTGGGCAAAGAGGCTGGGCAAGAGCCCCAAGGCAGGCAGAGAGACTGTGGCCAGCAGTGCAGAGGGCTGGACTAGGAGATCTCTGAGATGCCTTCAGAGTCCCCCTTCCAGGGTCCTGAGGAACAGCGCCTGGCTCCCCCCACCCACCAGAGCATCCTCAGCAGAAGGTCACAGGGGGGCCCCGCCCTTCCTCCTCCTGACTGGCCTCCTTCACCCTCAACCACTCAGCCAGGCTGAGAAGTTTCCACATCTCTCTGCTGTTTTTCTTCTCTCTAGCAGGTCACCATGAGCAGTTACAAAGAATCATGCAGCAGCCTGGGAAGTTTAGAAATTTTTCCTGACAGATAATTTTTCTGCTCTTCCATTACTTCTGCAACCCCCCGGCATGGACACAGCTGGCCATGTCCTTCCCCACAAAGCAAGGACAGCCACGGCTCCCGTCTCCAATGCCCGGCTTCTCTGTCCCACCTGAAACCTCCTCAGAGGGGCCCTCACTGCACACACGTCTGTCTGCACTCAAGTCACAGCCACAACCACTTGCTCCACCTCTAGGGAGTCCCAGACTTGCCTGGTCTGGTCTCCGGGCCCCCCGACTCCCGGCCTCCTCTGCCCTGCTCCCGCACATGCTCCCAGCCTCTGCCTGTCACTGGCTCCCGAGCTGCCTCCTCGCTTCCAGGTACTTATCAGCACCTCTTAGTACTGCTTTTTCACATTAGTCTATTTTTTTTTTTACTTAAAACAGGATACCTGAAACTGGGTAATTTAGAAAGAAAAATGATTTATTGCCCATAGTCACAGAGACCGAGGTGCTCAGGGTTGACCTCCGGTTCTGGTGAGAAGCTTCTTGCCCTTGCAAACTCTGCAGAGCTGTGGGTGGCACAGGTGTCCCTCAGTGAGGGGCTCAGCGTGCTGACGTCTCTGATGGCTCCTAAGTGTGTACTTTGGGGCTAACATTCTTTTTTTTTTTTTTTTTGAGATAGAGTCTTACTATATCACTCTCGGTAGAGTGCTGGCATCACAGCTCACAGAAACCTCAAACTCTTGGGCTTAAGTGATTCTCTTGCCTAAGCCTCCCAAGTAGCTGGGACTACAGGTGCCCACAACAACACGGGGCTATTGTTTTTTAATTGTAGTTTTCATTGTTGTTTAGCTGGCCCCAGACCACGTTTAAACCAAAAGCTTTGGTGCATGTGGCTGGCACCATAACCACTGTGCTACGGGCACTGAGCTGGAGGCTAATATTCTTAAACTTCATGTTTTGGTGATGTGAAAAGACAGAGGTCTGTGCAGAAATACTAAGAATACCTGAAACTGGGTAATTTAGAAAGAAAATGATGTCTTTTCTGACGTTGTCCCCTCCGTCCCGAGGCCCTTACCGTAGTCCAGGGCCCACTGTCAGCAGGCCGGTATCTGAGGCGGCTGAGCAGCACCAGGGCCTCATCCCTCCACTGTAGGGTACATCTGCTGGCAGAGTCGTTCTGGAATCTGATGGAAACGTCCCACGGAGGACGAGGCTTCACTAGTAACCAGGACAGAGAAAGGAGTGAGGTTCAGGATTCATCATGTGGAATCACCCTCGGTGCTGGTCACACGCTGTAAGGAGCTGAGCAAAATTGTTTCTAAGATACACAACCTCTGAGTTTGGTAAAACATATGAGAAAGAAGAGCCCGGCTTTAAGAAACAAAAGAAAAAACATTGGATTCACTTGTGAATCATTAAATTAATCCTCCTGACCCGATGCATTCTTACGGAATACCATCTACCCCATCAGGGCTGTGTGGACTGCACTTCACTCACTGACCTTCAAAAAACCAAAGTACCAAACCTGGGAGTCCCCATGCCTGAGAGGCCAGAGCGTGAGTGAGGATCCCTGGGGAGGAGGTAATTTAGTAGGTAAATTCACAGCAGCAGCACAGAGGACCGGAGGAAAGAGGGAAAGGGGCGGCCTTGAGACAAGGGTTGAAGGAAGAGACAGAGCGGGAGGAGGGGAGGTGCGGGAGGAAAGTGCTCCCCAGTCCACAGCCCACAGCCTTCTGCAGAGCCGCTCTGGGGAGAGGGGAGGCAGACGCAGGTGTGAGGTCCAGGGAAGTGCAGGCAGGCCTCACCCAAACTTGCCTCTGATCCAACTAACCAACTATTCACTCTGAAATGTGCTGGAATGGGCTGGCTCCTGCCCCCAAGCTGCTGAGAGGGGTGGAGGCAAAAAGTCTCAGAGCAAGACGCTTGTGTGACTCCATACACTGTACCTGAGTCACCTATCTGCGCTCACCTAGGAGCCTGCAGGTGGCCTGTCTCAGAACAGTGGGAATGGCCATGGCATGAAAGGACACCTCCTCCCAAGAAGAGCCTTCGTTGAGCTTCTGGAATGACCTCATAAGACCCTCCTCTCCCCGGTCAGATGGCGTCATTGCCAGGTGGTTCTTTCATAAGATTTGACGTCAAGGGCTCAATTTTCCAATAGTGGGAGTAATGTGGACTCTCCCATTTCACAGGGCACCTTTGCGCAGCCCAGGGTCACGCCCACCGTCATGTCCATCAAATCAACTTGTCTTTCGCCCATGCCCATTGGCCACTTTCCATCAACTTCTATCCTTTTTGAAACAGCATACAAAAAGATTTGAGTGATGCTTAAAAGAATTACCAAGTGAAGGTAAGTGAAGGATGCCTACAGAAAGTGAGATAAAACGTACCTACGTCGAAGAACGTGAATGTGGATGGAAAGGAAGAAGCACTTCCAAGACTGTTTTTGGCAGTAACCTCGGTTGTGAAGGTGGATTCAGGGGACTCAGGGGTGAGGCTGATTCTAAGGTCCAAGTGGCTGCAATAATAATTTTTACATTGCTTCTTCAAAGTTAAATTTTTGGGGCCATTTAACCTGTAAACAAAACAGCATTATATTCAGCAAGATATTTTATGTGCTACTTTCTCTTTTTAGTACAAAAGAACAAAATGTTCAAATATCTACAATTCTAGACAGTTTTTAAAGGTCTGTCTCATTACTAAGGGACACCCCATGGGGATGTTTGTGTTATGTGGTCATAAATAGGACCATACTCTCCCAATGCCCTTTTTTGGTAGAACTGAGGGTTCTTTTTCTTTTTTAATTTCCACATAGATAGCTCGGTTTCAATGCCTACACTGCCAGAATTCCCTGACCCTAACTGTCATCTTGGCTCCCTGGGGCAATTTGTAACATCAGCTGAAGGATCCACGGCCGCCTTGGCATCCACAATAAGAAGTGTCAATTGTCAGCACAGCAGTGGCCAGACCGGAATGCTGGCCACGTCCTCTCTTCCATCTCCTACTCAGGTCAGCTGGAGCTTCAGGGCGACCTCTAACGGACCTCTCTGCTGTGTACTTTCAGGTCGGCCAGTAGTGCTTTAAAAAGAAACTCATCCAAGCTAATAGAAAACCACCACATGGGAGAGTCTATTTATGCATCCTGACCCCAAGACTCTCAGCTGCACAGGCCAGAAAAGACAGTCGGCAGCCGGTTTGACCCTCAGTGCAAGGAGGGACACTCGTGACCAGGATCTGGCTGCTCTGAGCAGCTCAGTCAACTCCACCTGAGACACCGGGTCTCACGCTGGAGTGGACGAATGAGCTAATTTTAACTGATGAGCACTAGAATTTTTAAAAAACATATCTGATCGGGCAGCGCCTGTGGCTCAAAGGAGTAAGGTGAGGTGGCAGATTCAAACCTAGCCCCTGGCCAAAAACTGCACACACACAAAAAATACATATATATATATATATAACTAAGAGGTAACATATGGAACAGCTGTGACAATACAAGCCTCACTTACTGCACAGTGTACTCCACAGGCAGGTACGTGTCCCATCCTCTGTCCCAGGTACAGGCCAGGGTGCCCCGCTCCCCTTTCTGTACACATGATAAGTTTTGAGGCTGTCCTGGAGCAACTTTAGAAAGAAAAAGCAAAACCTCGTATTTGAAACATCACACAGGTGACATTTCAATCACATTGTCATTATCTGCCAAGAACGTGACAATCGCTCCCCATGTCACCTGAACCCAGATGAGCTGGAAGCTGTTTTAGATCCCATCAAGTTCAAGTTTGCCTCCAAGGCCAGATTTTCTTCTAACAACAATGAGTATGGATCAGACACTTACTATAAGCCAAGCCCATGCCGAGTGTTTAACTTAGCACTGTATTTCTCCCAATCAGACATCACAGCACCCATAGATAGAGAACATCATTATCCTCGTTTTGTCAAAGAGGAAACCAAGATTAGAGAGGTCACCTATTTTGCCCAAGATGACACAATTATGAAGTGGCAGGGTGAAGGCTGACTCAGGTCCAAGTCTTTCACTCTCTATTCTACTCTTTTCCTGGCCAAACACCTGTTAGTGACGGTACATTAATTTTTGAAAGAGATGCCCATTCAAATATTAAAAAACTTCAAAAATTATTTGCATTTGTTTGATGATTAGGGACAAGGAACATTTTTCATGTGTTTGCTGGCCATTCATCCGTCATCTTCAGAGAAGTTTCTGTTCATCTCTCTTGCTCATTTATAAATGGGTGGGTTTTTTTTAAATTAAATCATAGCTGTGTACATTAATGCAATCATGGGGTACAATGTGCTGGTTTTATATATAATTTGAAATATTTTCATCAAACTGGTTAACATAGCCTTCACAGTCTTCATAGCCTTAGTTATTGTGTTAAGACATTTATATTCTACACCTAATAAATTTCACATGTACCTTTATAAGATGCACCGTAGGTGTGGTCCCACCAATTACTCTCCCTCTACCCATCTTCCCCCCCCCTTTCCCCTTCTTCTTGGGCTATAATTGGGTTATAGTTTTCATATGAAAGCTATAAATTGGTTTCATAGTAGGGTTGAGTACATTGGATACTTTTTCTTCCATTCTTGAGATACTTTGCTAAGAAGAATATGTTCCAGCTCCATCCATGTAAACATGAA
>CAUYQV010195924.1:0-29177 GCA_963574575.1 Galagoides demidoff
CTGTGGTCCCAGCTACTTGGGAGGCTGAGACGGGAGACTCGCTTGAGCCCAGGAGTTGGAGGTTGCTATGAGCTGTGATGCCATGGGACTCTACCCAGGGGGATAGCTTGAGGCTCCGTCTCAAAAAAAAAAAAAAAAAAAGAGTCTTTCTGCAGGCCCTTGTATTTAACTGTCCTTCCTTCTACTCAGTAAAGTTGTCATCCTTACAGTCCTCTTTCAGTTTTCATATATAATTGTTTGCTATTATGTATAACTCCTAGTTTTATCATAGATGGAGCTTCTCTTTTTTATTTTCTTTGTTGATTTGTGTGATATTCGATAAAAGGAAGGCAATAAACAACATCTTTAAAACAAAAACATATTAAAGCTTAAACTCAGTGGTGAAATGAGACTTTGTCTTCTCAGTGAAATATTTCTTTGTATGAACTATTTTGTCCTAGCGGTGGCATATTTTGTTTCATTTCAGTTTCTTAATTGTTTTGTCAACATAGGGTTTAATAATTATCATTTAAAAAAGAACCAACTGGCTGGGTACAGCGGCTGATGCCTGTAATCCTAGCATTCTGGGAGGCTGAGGCAGGAGGATCCCTTGAGCTCAGGAGTTCAAGACCAGCTTGAACAAGAACAAGTCCCCATCTCCACTAAACATAGGAAATTAAGCTGAGCATTGTGATGGATTCCTGTAGTCCAGCTTCTTGGAAAGCTGAGACAAGAAGATCACTTAAATCCAGGAGTTTGGGTTGCTATGAGCTAAGCTGACACCATGTGGCTTTAGCCTACGCAACAGAGTAAGACTGTGTCTAAAAAGGGAAGGAAGGAAGACAGGAAAGGGAAGGGAAGGAGGGAGGAGAAAAGAAAAGATAGAACCCTTTTGTCTAGATAGGAATATTAACTTTTATTATTTTCTCAGATTTCAGAGTGGATTGTCATGTATACCTCATTGAAATTTAAGATCTAGGCTCGGCGCCTGTGGCTCAATCGGCTAAGGCGCTAGCCACGTACATCTAAGGTGGCGGGTTAGAATCCCCAGCCCGAACCCACCAAACAACAATGATGGCTGCAACCAAAAAATGGCCGGGCGTTGTGGCGGGCCCCTGTGGTCCCAACTACTTGGGAGGCGGAGGCAGGAGACTCTCTTGAGCCCAGGAATTGGAGGTTGCTATGAGCTGTGATGCCATGGCACTCTACCCAGGGGGATAGCTTGAGGCTCCGTCTCAAAAGAAAAAAAAGAAATTTAAGATCTAGGCTCAGCGCCTGTGGCTCAGGCGGCTAAGGCGCCAGCCACCTACACCTGAGCTGGTGGGTTGGAATCCAACCCGGGTCCGCCTAACAACAATGACGGCTGCAACCAAAAAATAGCCAGGCGTTGCGGTGGGCTCCTGTAGTCCCAGCTACTTGGGAGGGGGAGGCAGGAGACTCCCTTGAGCCCAGGAGTTGAAGGTTGCTGTGATTTATGATGCCATGGCACTCTACCCAGGGGTGACAGCTTGAGGCTCTGTCTCAAAAAATAAATACATAAATAAATAAATTTATTTAAATAATGCTTTTAAAATATAATGATAAATAAATAATATATTATTTATTATAATAATTATATAATAATATAGTATAATAAATAAATTTATTTTAAATAATGTTTTTATCTATCACTGAGCAAAATTAGCTAATATGAGCAGCACCTGTAGTTCAGTGGGTAGGGTGTGGCCACATACACTGAGGCCAGTGGGTTCAAACCCAGCCCAGGCCAGCTAAAACAACAATGATACCTGCAACAACAACAACAAAGGCTCAGCGCCTGTGGCTCAATCGGCTAAGGCGCCAGCCACATACACCTAAGGTGGCGGGTTCGAATCCCCAGCCTGGGCCCACCAAACAACAATGATGGCTGCAAGCAAAAAATGGCCGAGCGTTGTGGTGGGCGCCTGTGGTCCCAGCTACTTGGGAGGCAGAGGCAGGAGACTTGCTTGAGCCCAGGAGTTGGAAGTTGCTATGAGCTGTGCTGCCATGGCACTCTACCCAGGGGGATAGCTTGAGGCTCCGTCTCAAAAAAAAAAAAAAAATAGCCGGGCATTATGGCAGGCATCTGCCAAATGACAATGACAACTACATCCAAAAAACAGCTGGGTGATGTGGTGGGCGCCTGTAGTCCCAGCCACTTGGGAGGCTGCGGAAAGAGAATCGCTAAGCCCAAGAGTTAGGGGTTGCTGTGACAACACAGCACTCTACTGAGGGTGACTTAGTGAGACTCTGTCTCATAAAAAAAAAAAAGAAAATTCCTTACTTGTTTGAGAACTCATATTTTTACCTGTGTAAAACATAATATAATTTGCATAAATTATTTTATCTTATTTCTATGGTTTTCTTTTCTTTTTCTTTTTCTTTCTTTTTTTTTTTTATTTCTGAGTCAGAGTCTCTAGGTGTCAACCTCAGTAGAGTGCTGTGGCATCATAGCTCATAGAAACCTCAAATTCTTGGGCTTAAGCAATTCTTTTGCCTCAGCCTCCCAAGTAGCTGGGACTACAGGCGCCCACCACATCACCCAGCTGTTTTTTGGATGTAGTTGTCATTGTCATTTGGCAGGCCCGGGCTGGATTCGACCCCACCAGCCCCCATGTATGTGGCTGGCACCCTAGTGGCTGAGCTACAGGTGCTGAGCCTTTCTGGTTTTTTGTTTGTTTGTTTTTGAGACCTCAAGCTGTTACCCTGGGTAGAGTGCAGTGGCATCACAGTTTACAGCAACCTCAAACTCTTGGGCTTAAGTGAGTTTCTTGCCTCAGCCTCCCAAGTAGCTGGGACTACAGGCACCTGCCACTATGCCCAGCTCTTTTTTGGTTGTAGTTGTCATTGTTGTTTGGTAGGCCCGGGCTGGATTCAAACCCCCCAGCTTTGGTGTATGTGGCTGGTACCCTAGTCCCTGAGCTACAGGCTCTGAGCCCTATACTTTTCTTTATAGATTGTCAAAGACTGAAATGGCTCAAAAGTATTAAACTGTGGTTTTTCTGTTCCCCAAGGTTCTCTTAGAGCAAGATATATTTCATCGTTCCTTGATGGCTTGTTGTTTGGAAATTGTGCTCTTTGCCTATAGCTCACCTCGAACATTTCCTTGGATTATTGAAGTTCTCAATTTGCAACCATTTTACTTTTATAAGGTGAGATGAGAGCAAAATTCAGTTATGATGTACCTCATATAAATCTTATATTTATCTTTGTGGTGAAGAAATACAGTGTTGTAATGTCTGGAAAATACTTCCAGATGTGTTCTGAAAATATATATTCCTTTTGGGTGAAATCCAGAACAAAAAGGAAAATATGAAGATATCAGTAAGTTAAATCAATATCACAGCCTTAGTTATTTTTCTATTACTAACTTGCAAGGGTGACCTGGAAATAAGTACTTAATTTCAATTTTCATACCTGTGAATGAAAATCATAATTTCCATCAACCAGGTGCAGCATAGTGAAGTACAAAAAAGCAGTTTCTATCAGGAGAAAGAAAAAAGCCTAAAATTGATTTTGGTGATGATCTAACTAATCATGAAGCTGTAACAACAGATTATGCTTCTTCCCCAAATTTGAGCTAATTCAGTATGGATGAATCTTACTTTACTTTTATTTATTTATTTACTTATTTATTTATTTTTGCTAGCACTATTTTTATTAACCTTTTTCTTTTTTTTTTTTTTTGAGACCAAGCCTCAAGCTATCCCCCTGGGTAGAGTGCCATGGCATCACAGCTCACAGCAATCTCCAACCCTGGGCTCAAGTGAGTCTCCTGCCTCTGCCTCCCAAGTAGCTGGGACCACAGGTGCCCACCACAATGCCCGGCCATTTTTGGTTGCAGCCATCATTGTTATTTGGTGGGCCCGGGCTGGATTTGAACCCGCCACCGTAGGTGTATGTGGCTGGCGCCTTAGCCACTTGAGCCACAGGCGCCAAGCCTATTAACCTTTTTCTTATAAAACATATAGGTCACAGCTACTAAGCTATTAATATGTCATTGTAGTCAATATTTCATCATCATAATCAATAAATTTCATGTCACCTGACATCAAAATTTAAGAGATGTAATGCTACTATTACACTTATTGGCATGATTTAGTAAATATTTAGTCATCTGGGCTACTTTCAAATTGCTGATGTTGGAAGAATTAGGTTGAAGAATTATATTTTTATATGTAAAGTATGCCTGAGTTAGAGTTGTAGACCATGCAGATCATTGAAAAGTATATCTGTTTGAATTATTGACATTTAAAATATAGTGATTCTGGCTCGGCGCCTGTGGCTCAATTGGCTAAGGCGTCAGCCACGTACACCTAAGGTGGCGGGTTCGAATCCCCAGCCTGGGCCCGCCAAACAACAATGAAGGCTGCAACCAAAAAATGGCTGGGTGTTATGGTGGGCGCCTGTGGTCCCAGCTACTTGGGAGATGGAGGCAGGAGACTCACTTGAGCCCAGGAGTTGGAGGTTGCTATGAGCTGTGATGCCATGGCACTCTACCCAGGGGGATAGCTTGAGGCTCCGTCTCAAAAAAAAAAAAAAAAAATAGTGATTCTATATACTTATTTTAATGTTGATGTGTGTATTCAGCTTTTGCCATTAGGAAAAACTTAGTTTTTGCCTGCAACCTAATAGCAATTTGTTTTTATTTGTACTATCTTTATTTTATTCAAGAAGCTAAGTGTTAACTGGGTGCAGCAAGTCATGCTATAATCCTAGCACTCTGGTAGGCCAAGGTAGAAGGATCACTTGAGACCAGGAGTTTAAGATCACCCTGAGCAATTACAAGACCCTGTCACTACAAAAAGATTTTTTTTTTAAATTAGCTGGGCATGGTGGTGTTACACACCTATAGTCCTAGTTACTTTGGAGGCTGAGGCAGGAGGATCACTTGAATCCAGGAGTTTGAGTTTACAGTGGGCTATGATAATGCCACTATACTTAGCCCAGGTGACAAAGCAAGACTCTGTCTCAAAAAAGAAAAAAAGTTAAATGCCTTGGGTAGTGCCTGTGGCTCAAAGGAGTAGGGCACTGGCCCCATATACTGGAAGTGGTGGGTTCAAACCTGGCCCTGCCCAAAAAAAAAAAAAAAGTTAAATGTCTTTTTACTTTTTTTTAACCACATAAATGATATGCTCTTTTAAGAAAACCAGAAGATACACATCAATATAAATATTTAAAATCACACATTATAATCTAATGGTTAATTATCAGTATTAGCATTTTTATTCATATACTTAGTCTTTATTCTAGATAGTTCCCCTTATTAAAATAGAATGATAGGGTCCATAAGCAAAGTGACTTTAAGTAATTTATTCATTCTGTTCTTTTGAGATATTAGGAAGAATAGTTGGAAAGGAGCAGTACATTCAAAATGGAATTGGACTGGCAACCCAAGACTTCTACCACTGTAGGGCTGTTGACCAATTTCCACCTATTACTGCCTCAACTTTTCATATGTAAAATAAAACATGCAAAACAAAAATGGGGGTGAAACATATTTTAAAGACTTTTTTTTTGAGACAGAGTCTCAGTATGTCACCCTCGATAGAGTGCTCTGCCATCACAGCTCACAGCAACCTCAAACTCTTGGTCTTAAGCAATTCTTTTGCCTCAGCCTCCCAAGTAGCTGGGACTATAGGCGCCTGCCACAGTGCTCAGCTATTTTTTGGTTGTAGTTGTCATTGTTTGACAGGTCTGGGCTGGGTTCAAAGCCGCCAGCCCCAGTATATGTGGCTGGTGCTGTAGCCACTGAGCTATAGTTGCTGAGCCTATTTTTAAAGTTCCGGCTCAGTGCCTATGGATCAAGTGGCTAGGGTGCCAGCCACATACACCCAAGGTGGCAGGTTCAAATCCAGCCTGGACCCGCCAAACAACAATGACGGCTGCACCCAAAAAGTAGCCAGGTGTTGTGGCGGGCGCCTGTGGTCCCAGCTACTTGGGAGGCTGAGGCAGAAGACTCGCTTGAGCCCAGGAGTTGGAGGTTGCTGTGAGCTGTGAAGCCACAGCACTCTACCCAGGGGGATAGCTTGAGGCTCTGTCACATAAAAAAAAAAAAAAAAAGACTTTAAAGCTCCTTTATAAATTAGAAGATACTAGTAAGCCACAGAATTATGGTTCAAAAGTGGCATTTGTTCTTTGTTGCAGAGTAAGACCAGAATTGAATTGACTGCTTAAACCATATTGGCTGCTTAATTTTCTCCTCTCCAGGTTATTGAGGTGGTGATTCGTTCAGAGGATGGTCTCTCAAGGGATATGGTGAAACATTTGAACAGCATCGAAGAACAGATTTTGGAGAGTTTAGCATGGAGTCATGATTCTGCACTGTGGGAGGCTCTCCAGGCTTCTACAAACAAAGTTCCTACTTGTGAAGAAGTGAGTTAGGACAAAGCTAATAATCCTATCGTTTTATAAAAAATAACAAGGCCGGGTGCACAGGCTGAGGCAGGTGGATTGCCTGGGCTCACAGGGTTGAGACCAGCCTGAGCCAGAGTGAGACCAGTCTCTAAAAAAATAGCCAGGTGTTGTGGCAGGCACCTGCAGTCCCAGCTACTTGGGAGACTGAGGCAAGAGAATCACTTAAGCCCAGGAGTTTGAGGTTACTATGAGCTATGATGCCACAGCATTCTACTAAGGGTGACAAAGTTGAGACACCATCTCAAAAGAAAAAAGAATAAAAATAAATTTTTAAAAATAACCCTTTATTCACATACTGTATAATTCACCCCTTTAAAGCATACAATTTAGTGGGTTTTGGGTAGCCATCACTACAGTCCATTTTAAATCATACTCATCATTTCATAAGAAACCCACATCGTTTAGCTATCACTTCCCTACCCACCATCTTCTCCCTAGGTCTTAAGTAACCTGTAATATACATTCTGTCTCATAAATTTGCCTATTTCTAGGTATTTCATATAAGTGAAATCATAATAATGTAGTCCTTTGTGGCTGATTTCTGTCACATAGCATGATGTGTTTTTTTTTGTTGTTGTTTGTTTGTTTGTTTGTTTTAGACAGTCTCACTTTATCGCTCTGGGTAGAGTGCCGTGGCATCACATAGCTCACAGCAACCTCCAACTCCTGGGCTTAGACAATTCTCTTGCCTCCGCCTCCTGAGTATCTGGGACTATAGGTGCCCACCACAACGCCTGGCTATTTATTTTGTTGCAGTTTGGCCGGGGCTGGGTTCAAACCCACCACCCTCAGTATATGGGGCCAGCGCCCTACCCACTGAACCACAGACGCCACCAACATGATGGGGATTTTTTTGTTTTTTTGTTTTTGTTTTGAGACAGAGCCTCAAGCTATCCCCCTGGGTAGAGTGCTGTAGCATCACATCTTACAGCAACCTCCAACTCCTGGGTTCAAGCAAGTCTCCTACCTCAGCCTCCCAAGTAGTGGGACCACAGGCACCCGCCACAATGCCCAGCTATTTTTTGGTTGCAGCCATCATTGTTGTTTGGCGGGCCCAGGCTGGATTCGAACCCGCCAGCTCAGGTGTATGTGGCTGGCACCTTAGCCGCTTGAGCCACAGGTGCCGAGCCTTTTTTTTTAATTAATAATGTAAATCAGGCCAGATGCAGTGGCTCATGCCTATAGTCTTAGCACTAAGTTCAAGACCATCCTGAGCCAGAGGAGGACCTCATCTCTAAAAACAACCAGGCATTGTGGCGGGCACCTGTAGTCTCAGCTACTTGGGAAGCTGAGGCAAGAGAATTGCTTAAGCCCAAGAGTTTGAGGTTGCTGTGAGCTATGATTCTACAGCACTCTACTGAGGGCAACAAAGTGAGACTCTGTCTCAAAAAAAAAAAAAAAAAAGTTTTAACCAGTGGATTTATCTGTATGTAAAGCAAACAGTTTTTGTTTTCCATAGGTTATATTTCCAAATAACTTTGAAACAGGAAATGGAGGGAACATACAGGGACATCTTCCCATGATGCCTATGTCTCCTATAATGCATCCAAGAGTCAAAGAAGTTCGGACTGATAGTGGGAGTCTTCGAAGGGGTAGGTTCACCATTGGTAAAATGATGAAAAAGTAACAAATATCTTTTTTTTTTAGAGAAAATTTTAAGTCTTGTGACTATGTTATTAAGACATCTAATTTATTCATCAGAATTTGCAAAAGGGCCAGATGCTGTGTTATTACCCTATGTCATTCATTGTATGCTTTTTTTTTAATACTGCATTAATAGAATTTTGATATAATCTATCTTTTAAAATTACCATAGGGGAAATAATATTTTGGACTTTTAATAAATGTTTACAGTCTTTCTAGAATGCTCAGCTAAAAGCTAGGTGCAATGGCATGTGTCTGTACGCCCAGCTACTCAAGAAGCTGAGGCAGGAGGATTGAGTTTAAGCCAAGCCTGAGCAAAATAATAAAACCCTGTGTCCACCAAAAAAAAAAAAAAAGCATACCTACCTTTACAAACTGGACAAAAATTTATATTCTTTTTCTGCATACATCTCTGAAGAAAAATATTTAAGTCAAAATGGAATATTCATATTCTTTTGGGATGCTTAAGTTTAGCTAATAAATGACTCATCCACACTCTCTTAAAATATTTCATTTGAGTTTTACCAATAGGAAGATTTTAATGCTTTTTTTCTTAGTTTCTCTTGTGATCTGGCAAACACATGTGTGTATATTTTGGATATATAGCTCTCAAATTTTTTACCTTTTCTTTTGAGACAGAATCTCACTCTGTTGCCCTGGGTAGAGCATTACGGTGTCATCTTAGCTCACAGCAATCTCAAACTTTTAGACTTAACCGATCCTCTCACCTCATCCTCCTGAGTGGCTTGAACTATAGGCACCCACCATCATGCCCATTTTTCTATTTTTAGTAGAGACAGGGTCTTGCTCTTGCTAAGGCTGGTCTTGAACTCCTAAGTTCAAGGGGTCCACCAAGAGTGCCAGCGTTATAGGTGTGAGCCACCGCACCCAGCCTTTCAGATTTTTTAAAATCAAGTAAGAATGGTGGGGGTCACCTCTATGGTTAATCTTACAAGGGTACAAGTGAATCTTTCTAAAAGCAGAGTATGAATGTCTTGACTCAATAACTAAGAAAATGGTATGAAGGTTGTGTTAACCAGTTTGATCAGAGTATTTCAAAATGTATATGAAAACAGCACACTGTACCCCATGATTGCATTAATGTACATAGTTATGCTATAAGAAATAAAAAAAAAAATCAAGTAAGAAAATCTCCTCAGGCTCAGCAACTGTGGCTCAAGTGGCTAAGGCACCAGCCATATACACCTAAGGGTAGTGGGTTCGAATCCAACCTGGGCCCGCCAAAACAACAATGATGGCTGCAACCAAAAAATAGCTGGGGGTTGTGGTGGCCTCCCAAGCCTGTGGTCCCAGCTACTTGGGAGGCTGAGGCAGGAGAATCGCGTGAGCCCAGGAGTTGGAGGTTGCTGTGAGCTGTGATGCTGCAGCACTCTACCCAGGGGGCTAGCTTGAGGCTCTGTCTCAAAAAAAAAAAAGAAAATCTCCTCACTACACATTATCTGTGAGTAATCCTTAGGTGAACAGTAATCAGATTACATAGCAAGATATATCCATTTTTAGACTGTCCATACATCTATGCAGTCTTTGCTTTACCTGCAGGGCAGGGTCATAAAAATGACTATGCAGGGCGATGCCTATGGCTCAAAGAAGTAGGGCACCGGCCCCATATGCCGGAAGTGGAGGGTTCAAACCCAGCCCTGGCCAAAAACTGCAAAAAAAAAATAAAAAAGACTGTGCAAGCTGGAAATGCAAAACAACCTTTTTTTGGTTTTAAATGACAAAGTCTTGCTCTTGTCACCCAGGCTGAATTGCAGTGGCATGATCATAGCTCACTGCAGCCTTGAAACTCAAGCAATCCTCCTGCCTCAGCCTCCCAGGTAGCTGGGTCCACAGGCACATGCCCCCATGCTTGACTACTTTTTTAAAAAAAATTTTGTAGCAATAGGGTCTCACTATGTTACACAGGCTGGTCTCAAACTCTTGCCTTCAAATGATTCTTCTGCCTTCAGCTCTCAAATTGCTGGGATTACAGGCGTAAGCCATTGCGCTGGGCCTCAAAGTAATCTTAATCAATGAGAATAATTATGATTACTTTGTAACCGCAATAGATTTTGTGAAAATATTAAAAACTTTTCTTACTACCAGTTATTAATGTTTAGAGAAATGAAAAAATAGTAAAGATATTTATTTGGTACACCATAATTTAAAACAAGGCCTGGAAAAAAAAAAAAAAGAAACAAGGCCAGGCATGGTGGCACACACCTATAATCTCAGCACTCTGAGATGCCAAGGTAGGTGATTGCCTAACCTCATGAGTTTGAAACCAGCCTGAGCTACAACAAGATCCCCATCTTTAAAAATTGCCAGGGATTGTGTTGGGTGCCTATAGTCCCATCTACTCCGAAGGCTAAGGCAAGAAAATCACTTGAGCCCAAGAGTTTGAGGTGGCTGTGAGCTGTGCACAGCACTCTACTGGGGGCAACTAAGTGAGACTCAAAAAAAAAAAATTAGACACACTGAGAATTGTTTTTTCTTTAAAAACTTACCAAAAATAGTGTATAAAGTGCTTACTGCTTTCTTCCCAAACAACTTATATAAGTAAGCATCTTTTCTGTGCCTTCGCAAATTTTCATGGTCATTTCTAAGTTTAAATCAGCTTATTATTTATACTTTTTTTTCTTTTTTTGAGACTGAGTCTCATGTCACCCTTGGTACAGTGCCGTGGAGTAACAGCTCACAGCAACCTCAAACTCTTAGACTTAAGCAGTTCTCTTATCTCACCCTCTCAAGTAGCTGGGACTACAGTCTCCAGCTACAATGCCTGGATTTTTTGGTTGTAGTTGTCATTGTTGTTTGGCAGGCCTGGGCTGGATTTGAACCTGCCAGCTCTGGTGTGTGTGTGGCTGGCGTCCATAGCCGGTGCTGAGCCTATCATTTTTACTTTCATTAAATTTTTATTGAATATCCACCATAGATTTTTCCATTACTGTGCTAAGAAAAGATCTTTTTTTTTTCTTTTTTTTTTGAGACAGAGCCTCAGGCTGTCCCCCTGGGTAGAGTACTGTGGCATCACAGCTCGCAGCAACTACCAACTCCTGGGCTCAAGCGAGTCTCTGCCTCAGCCTCCCAAGTAGCTGGGACCACAGGCACCTGCCACAACGCCTGGCTATTTTTTTTGGTTGCAGCCATCATGGTTGTTTGGCGGGCCCAGGCTGGATTCAAACCCGGTGTATGTGGCAGGTGCCTTAGCCACTTGAGCCACAGGCGCCAAGCCAAGAAAAGATCATTTAAAGGGATTTGCAGCTAATTTTATGGCTGTAACTTGAGTCTTTCCTTGAAATGTCAGCTTTGAATGTGCCTAGTCATATTCAAGAACTGACTTGGATTTCTTAGATATAAGGCATCCAAGTAGAAATTTGTAAAGGAGTAATAGAAATGTCTACTTGTTTACTGAGGACAGAAGTCCCAGCTTCTTTCATAAGCACCAGAATTATGGAAAGATTTTTATTATGCAATGACTATTTCCTAGCCATCTAAGTAATGCAAAGAGTTTCCAAAGAATTGCCAGCAGTAATTTTCACATTGTTTGTGCATATTTTATTTTTTTCTGAGTCTTACTCTGTTGCCTCAGGCTGGGTGCCATGGCATCAGCCTAGCTCACAGCAACTTCAAACTCCCAGGCTCAAACAGTCTTCATGCCTCACCCTCCCAACTAGCTAGGACTAGAGGTGCCCACCACAATGCCCAGATAATTTTTTCTTTTCTTTTTTTTTTTTTTTTGACACAGAGTCTTGCTTTGTTGCCCTTGGTAGAGTACTGTGGCATCACAGCTCACAACAACCTCAAACTCTTGAGCTCAAGCAATTCTTTTGCCTCAGCCTCTCAAGTAGCTGGGACTACAGGCACTTGCCACAATGCATGGCTATTTTTAGAAATGAGACCTCGCCCTTGCTCAGGCTGGTCTCGAACTCGTTGAGCTCAGGCGATCCACCCACCTCAGCCTCCCAGAGTGCTAGGATTATAGGTATGAGCCACCATGCCTGGCCTTCTTTTTCTTTTTCTTTTTCTTTTTTTTCTATTTTTAGTAGACATGGAGTCTCACTCTTGCTCATGCTGATCTCAGACTCCTGAGCTCAAGCAATCCTCCTGCCTCAGTCTCCCAAAGTGCTAGGATTACAGTGTGAGTCACTGGGCCTGGCTGAGGATGTCTTGAAAATAGATTACATGACTATAATTCTCTCGTAATAGTAAATAATGAAATATTTTTACTTTAAAAACATACTATTGGCTAGGTATGGTGATTCCTGGCACTCAGGGAGGCCAAGGCAGGATTGCTTGAGGCCAGTTCAAAACCAGCCTAAGCAAGAGGGAGACCGCTATCTCTACAAAAAAAAATAGAAAAAATTATCTGGTTGTAGTACACATACTTGTTTTCCCAGCTACTCAGGAGGCTGACACCAGAGAATTGCTACAGCCAGGAGTTTGAGGTTGCCATGAATAATGATGAAGCTACTATACTTTAGCCTGGGTGACAGAGACTCTATCTCAAGAAAACAAGGGCTGAGCTCCCTAGCACTCTGGGACAACGAAGCGGCAGGATCATTTGAGGTCAGAAGTTTTTTTGAGACTAGCCTGACTAAGAATGAGACCCTATCTCTACTAAAAATAGAAAAATTATCCAGGTGTGGTGGCATACACCTATAGTCTCAGCTAACTCAAGAAGCTGAGACAAGAGGATTGCTGGAGCCTAAGAGTTTGAGGTTGCTATGAACTAGGCTGAGGCCTTAGCACTCTAGCCTAGGTGACAGAATGAGACTCTATCTCAAGAAAAAAAAAATGGCTCGGCGCCTGTGGCTCAAGTGGCTAAGGCGCCAGCCACATACACCTAAGGTGGCGGGCTTGAATCCAGCCCGGCCCGCCAAACAACAATGATGGCTACAACCAAAAAATAGCCGGGTGTTGTGGTGGGCGCCTGTGATCCCAGCTACTTGGGAGGCTGAGGCAGGAGACTTGGTTGAGCCCAGGAGTTGGAGGTTGCTGTGAGCTGTGATGCCACAGCACTCTACCCAGAGAGACAGCTTGAGGCTCTGTCTCAAAAAAAAAAAAAAAAGAAAGAAAGAAAAAGGCTTCTCCTGTAGCTCAGCAGCTAGGGCACCAGCCACATACACTGGAGTTGGTGGGTTTGAATCCAGCCTGGGCCTGCCAAACAACAATGACAACTACAACCAAAAAATAGTCAGGCGTTGTGGCAGGTGCCTATAGTCCCAGCTACTTGGGAGGCTGAAGGAAGAGAATTCCTAAGCCCAAAAGTTTCACGTTGCTGTGAGCAGTGATGCCACGGCATGCTACCAAGGGTGATATAGTAAGAATCTGTCTCAAAAAAAAAAAAAAGAAAGCAAATAACAACAGCAACCAAAAATACATATTGACATACCTGTAAAAGTCAGTTGGTTGAGATAATAATTGTGGGAAAAGATGTAGAATTGGAAGGGGCTGGAAGAATCTGTGCACGCAGTGGAGAGAGAATGAGAAGCAACTCCTGTGAAAGGATAGCACTAAAAGAGAAGCTTAATCTTTAACACTTAACTTTATTTTTGATCAACACACTATTGCCAACCCTTAGATTAAAGCAAGGTAAGCAGAGTCATATCACCTTTACTCATTTCTTTTTTTTTAGGGACAGAGTCTCACTTTGTCACCTGGGTAGAGTGCTGTGGCATCACAGCTCACAGAAACCTCCAGCTCTTGGGCTTAGGTGATTCTCTTGCCTCAGCCTCCCAAATAGCTGGGACTACAGGCGCCCACCTCAACGTCAGCTATCTTTTTCTTGCAGTTCGGCTGGGGCCGGGTTTGAACCCACCACCCTTAGTAAATGGGACTGGCGCCCTACTCACTAAGCCACAGGTACCACCCACCTTTACTCATTTCTGATGGAATTATTAAAGATGGTTCCTCAGTGCTATAGCACAACTGCTAGAGTTCTAGCCATATACACTGGAGGTGGCAGGTTCAAACCCAGCCCCAGCCAGCCAAATAACAATGACAATTACAACCAAAAAATAGCTAGGCACTATGGCGGGCACCTATAGTCCCAGCTTCTCAGGAGGCTGAGGCAAGAGAATTGCGTAAGCCCAAGAGTTTAGGGTTGTGAGCTGTGACATCATGGCACTTTACCCAGGGCAACATAGTAAGACTGTCTCAAAAAAAAAAGATGGTTCCATATTTACTAAATCAGAAAGCCACAGCTGCTGCCTTAAACAGCTTATGGTGTAGAGATGCAAAAGGAGGGCAAACCTCTGACCCAAATCACTGATTTTTGCTATATCTTTTATTCTTCTTAGGTGCTATTTAGTAAGTAAAATTGGGATACATTAGACTACTTAAATTTATTTATTTTATTTTATTTTTTTATTATTAAATCATGTTTGTGTAAGACTACTTAAATTTAATGGACACATCATTCTGCCTCTGAACTTCTACTTTACCCTTAAAGTTATGGTCCTTTAATATAGGACTTTAATATAGTAAAGGTTCAGGGAGATGAGCTATCATAATTTTCACATTTTATTGTAATGACTCATGCCTCTCTTCTACTAAACTTTGATATTCCATAAGGGCAGAGACCATGTTATTCGCTGCTAGATCCAAAGTGCCTAGCTTAGTAACTAAATAGCTGTTGGATGAATGAATAAACCTCGCTTACTATTTTGGAATACATTTCAGATTGTTTTAAATTTCTTTTTCCCCTTTAATTAGATATGCAACCATTGTCTCCAATTTCTGTCCATGAACGCTACAGCTCTCCTACAGCAGGGAGTGCTAAGAGAAGACTTTTCGGAGAGGACCCCCCAAAGGATATGCTTATGGACAAGATCATAACAGAAGGAACAAAATTAAAAATTGCTTCTTCTTCAAGCATTGCTACAGAAAATATATCAATTTTGCCTGGACAAACTCTTCTAACAATGGCCACAGCCACAGTAACAGGGACAACAGGACATAAAGTTACAATTCCATTGCACGGTAACATTTTAATGCATTTACTTTACATTTTTTCTGAGTTGAATAAAAATTTAAGAAATGTCTTACACTGTATTGGGTCATATGGTCTTTCTAACTCTACATTTGATTTGTAGGACAGTTACAGGTTCACAGCAAAATTCAGAGGAAGAAGGTACAGACATTTCTTCTATACTCCTCCCTGCCATGCACATACATCTCCCACAGAGTGCTACATTTGTTTTAGTACATGAACCTAATTATCACCTAAAGCCCATAGTTTACCTAAGAATTTACTCTTGGTCTTTGGTATGGATTTTGACAGTGTACATGACTATAGCATCCTACAAAGTAATTTCACTGTCCCAAAAATCCTCTGTGTGGGCTCAGCGCCTGTGGCTCAATTGGCTAAGGCGCCAGCCACGTACACCTAAGGTGGCGGGTTCAAATCCCCAGCCCAGGCCTGCCAAACAACAATGATGGCTGCAACCAAAAAAAATGGCCGGGCGTTGTGGCGGGCGCCTGTGGTCCCAGCTACTTGGGAGGCGGAGGCAGGAGACTCGCCTGAGCCCAGAAGTTGGAGGTTGCTATGAGTTGTGATACCATGGCACTCTACGTAGGGGGATAGCTTGAGGCTCCTTCTCAAAAAAAAAAAAAAATCCTCTGTGTGGATCCTTTGTTTTGAACCTATACTGTTTTTTGAATTTTCAAATTTTATAAATTTACTACCCTCTTTGTTAGTATTTATTTTCTTTTCTCAGCTTTCCAAATTAGTATATCTCTTTAAGTGCTCAAAACAAAGCAAAAATTTGCTTTTCTTATTAAATTTAAAATATTAAAACATCACAGGCACATACAAAATAGAGAACAAATTTTACTTTTTAAAATAAATTTGAAATACCAGAACAAAACAGAATATTATTATTTCAGGGCAGAAATAGAAAATTAGAATTCAATCATGCCCTAGAATTACTATTTTGTAGCCTTCCTCTCCTTCTTTAACATATTCCTATGCTTATACACATACAGACATCCCCTGTACTAGGGATGCCAAAAAATGTTAACATATGTTGTTATCTATATATTACTTTTTGAAGTTGAATTGAATTATGCTAGCAATGTGCAGTATGACCTTCCCTCAAACATGGCATTAATGGAACAAATGCTGGTGTTAAACCATACAATAGTCAGGACAGTCAAAGAAAATGGTGGAAGTGGGCAGTGCCTGTGGCTCAGTGAGTAGGGTGCTGGCCCCATATACCGAGGGTGGCAGGTTCGAACCTGGCCTCAGCCAAACAGTAACAAAAGAAAAAAAATAATACCAGGGGTTGTGGTGGGCACCTATAGTTCCAGCCTCCTACTCGGGAAGCTGAGGCAAGAGAATTGGCTAAACCCAAGAGCCGGAGGTTGCTGTGAGCTGTGATGCCACAGCATTCTACCAAGGGCAACAAAGTTGAAACTCTGTCTCTTAAAAAAAAAAAAAAGAAGTAGTCTCAGCTACCCGGGAGGCTGAGGCAAGAAAATCGCCTAAGCCCAAGAGTTAGAGGTTGCTGTGAGCTGTGACACCACAGAACTCTACTGAGGGCGATAAACTGAGACTCTGTCTCAAAAAAAAAAAAAAAAGAAGAAGAAGAAAATAGTGGAAGCATAGTAATTGAAATTTGAAGGTGTTGTGGAAATACACATACAACCACAATGGAGGCATGAGTATGCAACAGAACCTCCAACACACCTAACAATTACATGCATTCATGCTAAGTTTTAGACACATAATACTGTGTGAAGTACACAGGGAAGATCCAGGAGGTCTTTAATCAACACTGACCAAACAGTAGTTCACCATATTCAGAAGTACCTGGATACTGATGATAACCACTTCAAGCACCTCTTGTAATTACAAAAGTCAAACATGACTTGCATTCATCTTTTGTTATTGATATATATTGAGTATTAAAGTTTTAATACAGTTTTTTCTTTCCTTAAAATTCATATACATATTTCTGTACCCTCTGTATATAATAGATGAATTTCCTAAAACATCTGCAGCTTATTTCTAAAACTGAGAACTCTTGCTTATACATTTAGGTGTTGCAAATGATGCTGGAGAGATCACACTGTTACCTATCTCCATGAATACAACTCGGGAGTCCAAAGTCAAGAGTCCTGTATCACTTACTACTCAATCGTTAGTTGGCTCTTCTCCCAAACCGACCCATCTATCTAAAGCACAAGAGGTACATCCAACTGTAATAAGCAAGCCAAAGAGAACTGGGTCTTTAGCACTGTTTTACAGAAAGGTATGTGTTTTAATAGCTGTTTTATAGTAAGGTATGTGTTTTTAAAGAATTCATTTAATCGGGCTCAGCGCCTGTGGCTAAGGCGCCAGCCACATACACTTAAGGTGGCGGGTTCGAATCCAACCCAGACCCTCCAAACAACAATGAGGCTGCAACAAAAAAATAGCCGGGCACTGTGGCAGGCACCTGTGGTCCCAGCTACTTGGGAGGTGGAGGCAGGAGACTCGCTTGAGCCCAGGAGTTGGAGGTTACTGTGAGCTGTGAAACCACAACACTCTACCCAGGGGGATAGCTTGAGGCTCTGTCTCAAAAAAAAAAAAAAGAATTCATTTAATCAGTGGAAGAAAGATGAACTAACAGAGAACAACTTTGGCCTTTAAAAAAAATTTTTTTTGTAGGGCAGCACCTGTGGCTCAAAAGAGTAAGGTGCCTGCCCCATATGCCAGAGGTGGCGGGTTCAAACCCAGCCCCAGCCAAAAACTGCAAAAAAATAGAAAAAAATTATTTAAAAAAAATTTTTTTTTTTTTTTTTTGCAATACATATAAAATTTACTGTTTTACCATTTTTAAAGTATACAGTTTGGTGGCATTAAATAAATTCACATTTTTGTGCAGTCATTACCACCATTCATCTCCAGAACTTTTCATCTTCCCATTCTAAAATTCTGTACCAATTAGATAGTAAGCCTCTCCACTTCTTTCTCCCCCCTAGCTTCTGGCAACCACCATTCTACTTTCTGTAGTCTGTGAATTTGACTACTCTAGGTTCCTCATATGAGTGAAATCATGTAATATTTATCTTTTTTGTAACTGGCTTATTTCACTTATAATGTCATTAGGGTTCATCCATGTCATATCTCGTGTCAGAATTTCCTTCCTTTTTAAGGCTGAATAATATTTCGTTATATGTATGGACCACATTTTTTTTGTTCATTCATCTGTTTTGTTGTTGTTTTTTTTTTGAGACAGAGCCTCAAACTGTCGCTGTGGGTAGAGTGCTGTGACATCACAGCTTACAGCAACCTCCAACTCCTGGGCTCAAGAGATTCTCCTGCCTCCACCTCCCAAGTAGCTGGGACTACAGGTGCCCACCACAATGCCCGGCTATTTTTTGGTTGCAGCCATCATTGTTGTTTGGTGGGCCCAGGCTGGATTTGAACCCACCACCTTAGGTGTATGTGGCTGGTGCCTTAGCCGCTTGAGCCTTAGGCGCCAAACCTGTTCATTCATCTGTTGATGGGCATTTGTGTTGTTTCTACTTTTTGGCTATTGTGAATAATGCTGCTGTGAACATTGGTGTACAAATAACTGTTTGAGTCCTTGCTTTCACTTCTTTTTTTTTGTTTTTTTTTTTTTTTGAGACAGCTTCAAGCTATCACCCTGGGTAGAGTGCTGTGACATCATAGCTCACAGCAACCTCCAACTACTCCTGAGCTTAAGCAATTCTTTTGCCTCAGCCTCCCATGTAGCTGGGACTACAGGTGCCCACCACAATGCCCAGCTATTTTTAGAGATGAGGTCTTGCTTCGGCTCAGGCTGCTCTCAAATCTGAGCTCTGGCAATCCATGCCCGGCTATTTGTTATTGTTGTTGTCATTGTTTGGCAGGCCCAGGCTGGATTCAAACCTACCAGCTCTAGTGTATGTGCCTGGTACCTTAGCTGCTTGAGCCACAGGTGCTGAGCCACTTTCATTTCTTTTGGGTATATTCCCAGAATTGTAATAGTAATTCAATATTTAATTTTTTGAGCAAGTGCCATTACCATTCTCCACAGTAACTATACCATTTTACATTCCCACCAGCAATGCACAAGCGTTCCAAGTTCTCCACATTCCTACCAACATTTGTCATTCTCTGTTTTTTTTTCAATGACGAGAAACTTTTTATTTTTAAGACTTATTGGCTCGGCGCCTATGGCTCAAGTGGCTAAGGCACCAGCCACATACACCTAAGGTGGCGGGTTCAAATCCAGCCTGGGCCCACCAAACAACAATGATGGCTGCAACCAAAAAATAGCCAGGCATTGTGGCAGGCACCTGTGGTCCCAGCTACTTGGGAGGCAGAGGCAGGAGATTCACTTGAGCCCAGGAGTTGGAGGTTGCTGTGAGCTGTGATGCCACAGCACTGTACCCAGGGGGACAGCTTGAGGCTCTGTCTCAAAAAAAAAAGACTTATTAAATTATGCCATCATAGAGACAAAGTTCCATTAGCTCAGGAAGGCACCTTGCCATTGAATATAACAAAAGCTTTGTATGACTGTTATGCCATGAATTCATGGGGAATAGGTTCCAGCACCTTATATTACCGTTCCATGGGGTCTCTTGGTTATCCTGTATGCTATGCTGTACACCTATTATGCCATGAATTTGTGGGGAATAAATAGGTTCTAGCACCTAATATCAGGGTTCCATTGGTTCTCTTGGTTCTCCTGTGTGCTGTGCTGTATGCCTATTATGCCATGAATTCATAGGGAATGGGTTCCAGGAGCTCAGGCTCCTTTCCGTTGGTTCTCACAAAGTGAGCTTCCCTGGGTGGAACAGGGTGGCCCTTCAGTTGAACCCAGGTTCTTTTCTCTTTGGCTTCCTTCTTTTTCCGATCATTTTCCTTCATGCATTTCAGGAAGGTGTCTTAGCTCTTAGAGTGCTTAAATATGCTCAATACGAACATTAATCCTCTTGGCAAGAACCTTCCCCTTAACTTGTTTGTTTACAAATAGTGCCGATAGCACGCTGGGTAACATCATTGACTCTTCCAGTTTTGCCATGGTAACATTTGTGTGGCATGCCTTTTAGAAAAGTACCCATTCCCTTGATGTCTACAATATCACCTTTCTTATAGATTTACATATACGTGACCAAAGGAACAAGTCTGTGTTTTCTAAAAGGCCTAAAGCACATGTATCAGGTACCTCTCCTCTTTCCCTTTGTGTTTGTCATTTTGGTGAATTACTGAAAGATGGCATCTCCAGCCAAAAGGAAAATATTTTCTGGTTTGTCTGATAACAGCCATCAAATAGGTATTATGTGATATCTGATTATACTTTTGGTGTTCATTTCCCTAATAATTAGTGATGTTGAGCATCTTTTCATGTACTATTGGCCGTCTGTGTATCACCTTTGGAGAAATGTAAATTCAAGTCTTTTGCCCATTTTATATATTTTTTCTTTTTCTTTTTTTTTTTTTTTTTTTTGGGTCTCACTATGTCACGCTCAGTAGAATGTCATGGTGTCACAGCTCACAGCAACTTCAAACTCTTGGGCTTAAGCGATTCTCTGGCCTCAGCCTCCCAAGTAGCTGGGACTACAGGTGCCTGCCACAACGCCCAGCTATTTTTTGGTTGCATTTGTCATTGTTGTTTTATCTGGCCCAGGCTAGGCTTGAACCTGCCAGACTTGGTGTATGTTGCCAATGCCCTACCCACTGAGCTACAGGCACTGCCTTTTTCTTTTTTTCTTTTTCTTTTTTTTTTTTTTTTGAGACAGAATCTCACTTTGTCACTCTGGGTAGAG
Source organism: Galagoides demidoff (assembly GCA_963574575.1). Lineage (NCBI taxonomy): Eukaryota > Metazoa > Chordata > Mammalia > Primates > Galagidae > Galagoides > Galagoides demidoff. The sequence goes on from CAUYQV010195924.1 coordinate 20,824, forward strand.
TGCTCTGGTGTCATAGCTTACAGCAACTCAAACTCTTGGGCTCAAGCAATTCTCTTGCCTCAGCCTCCTTCATAGCTGGGACTACAGGTGCCTGGCATAACGCCTGGGTATTTTTTTAGAGACAAGGTCTTCCTTTGGCTCAGGCTGGTCTTGAACTACTGATTTGAGGCACTCCACCTACCTCGGCCTACCAGAGTGGTAGGATTACAGGCATGAGCCACCACACCTGTCTCACTCTGTTAATAGTGTCCTTTGTAGATGAAATTTTTCTTTTTTTTTTTGCAGTTTTTGGCCGGGGCCTGGTTTGAATCTGCCACCTTTGGTATATAGGGCCCGTGCCCTACCCCTTGAGCCACAGGTGCCACCCTATAATGAAATTTTTAATTTCAATGAAGTCAGTTTATCTATTTGTTTCATTTTTTGCCTATCTTCTGGGTATCATATCCAGGAAATCATTGCCAATGTAACATTATGAAACTTTTCTTGCATGTTTTCTTCTAACACTTTTATAATTTTAGTTCTATATTTAGATCTATTTTGAGTTAACTTTTGTAGATGATGTTAGGTGTCCATCTTTGCATATGGATATCCAATTTTCTCAGCTAGCTCCATTTGTTGAAAGCATTGTCTTTTCCTTATTGAAGCATTTTAGCATCTTTTTTGAAAAATCACTGGACCACATATATGAAGGATTAATTTCTAGGCACTATATTCCTTCATTGGTCTATATGTCTGTCTTTATGCCAATATCACATTCTTTTGGTAACTGTAGCTTTGTTTAGTAAGTTTTGAAATTAGGATGTGTGAAACTTCTAACTTTTTCTTTTTTGAGATTCATTTGTCTATTCAGGATTTCTTGAGATTTCATGGGTTTTGGACAAATTTTTTTATTTCTGCAAAAACATTCTTGAAATTATTACATTGAACGTGTAGCTCATTTTGGGTAGTATTGACATTTTAACAATATTAAGTCTTCTAGGCTGTGAACATTAGACATTTATTTGTGACTTAAACTTTGTCAGCAACATTTTTTATTTTTCACTGTATATGTTTTTTACTAGACAAGTCCTTAGATAAGTTTATTCCTAAGTATTTTATTCTTCTTGATGCCATTATAAATGTAATTGTTTTCTTAATTTCATATTTAGATTGTTCATTGTTGGTGTAATGGAATGCTAGTGTTGTTTGCAAATTGATTTCATATCCTGCAACTCTTCTGAATTTTTTTAATAGTTCTACCAATTTTTATGGATTTTTCTTTTTTTTTTGAGACTGAGTCTCACTATGTCTCCCTTGGTACAGTGCCATGGTGCCACAGCTCACAGCAACCTCAAACTCTTGGGCTTAAGCAATTCTCTTGCCTAAGCCTCCCAAGTATCTAGGACTATAGGCACCTGCCACAATGCCTGGCTATTTTTTGGTTGTTGTTGTAGTTGTCATTATTGTTTGTCAGGCCTGGGACCTAGTGTATGTGATTGGTGCCCTAGGCACTGAGCTACAGGCGTTGAGCCTCATGAGGTCTTTCATTTTGAGTATGATGTTACCTTTGGGTTTCATATGTACAATTGACCCTTGAACAACATGGGTTTGTTGAACTACATGAGTCTACTTACACACAGATTTTTTTTTTTTTTCAAACAAACATGGACTGAAAATATACTACTTGAAGGATATGAAACCTGTATATATAGAGGGCCAACTTTTTTTTTTTGTAGTTTTTGGCTGGGGCTGGGTTTGAACCCACCACCTCCGGCATATGGGGCCAGCACCCTACTCCACAGGCACCGCCCAGGCCAGCTTTCTTACATGGGATATCCACAGGGCTGACTCTAGGACTTGAGTATGCTTTGTGTACATGCAGGGATTCCTGTGACAAAACCTTCACACATACCAGAGGATGATCATATATCCTTTATTATGTTGAGGTAGTTTCTAGCTTCTTGAGTATTTTTATGATGAAAGGGTACTGAATTTTGTTAAAGGCTTTCTCTGTATTACTTAAAATGATTATGTGGTTTTGTTCCCCCTTCATTCTATAAATGTGGTGTGTTATACAGATTGATTTTCCTATGTTAAATTCTACTTGGTTATGATATATAGTCCTCTTCATTCATATGCTGTTGAATTTGATTTGCTAGTGTTCAGTTGAAGATATTTGCTTCAGTATATATAAACAATATTGGTCTATAAGTTTTTCTTTTGTTTTCTTCTTTTCTCTCTTTTTTTTTTTTTGTTGTTGTTGTTTTATAATGTGTTTGTCTGGCTTTGGTATCAAGTAATCCACTTTTAGCCTTTTATAAAATACATTTGATCAACTGAGTACAGTTTCACACCTATAATACTAGCACCCTGGGGGTATGAGGGGGGAAGATTGCTTGAACTCAGGAGAGTGAGCCCCCATCTCTACTGAAAAATAGAAAATTAGCCAAGTGCTCTGGTGGGTACCTGGAGGATCACTTGAAACCAGGAATTTGGGCTCAGTGCCTGTGGCTCAGGTGGCTAAGGCACCAGCCACATACACCTAAGGTAGCAGGTTCAAATCCAGCCTGGGCCTGCCAAAAACAACAATAATGGTTGCAACAAAAAAATAGCCGGGCATTGTGGCAGGCGCCTGTGGTGCCAGCTACTTGAGAGACTGAGGCAGGAGACTCACTTGAGCCTAGAAGTTGGAGGTTGCTGTGAGCTGTGATGCCATGACACTCTACCCAGGGGAATAGCTTGAGGCCCTGTCTCAAAAAAACAAAACAAAACAAAACAAAACAGGAGTTTGAGGTTTTAAGGTTGCTGTGATCTATGGCATGCTAGCCTAGGGCAACAGAGTAAAACACTATCTCAAAAAAACAAAACAAAACAATATCTATATATATGCACACACACACACATCCACATATGTATATATATTTGATCTTTCAAGAGAATACCACTGTGATCTTGGTGAGCTATGTTTGGACTTAGGATCATAGGATTTGATTTCTGTTTTCAGTTCTAACTTATGTTTCTGCCAGCTTGTGTTCTTATGTAACTTTGAGTAAGCAGTTGGCCAGCCTCTGGAATTTATTGGAACTCTATAAATTGCTATGGAGTGAAGTTCATTGTGGGATAAGCGTATCTTGGATCTCATCAATGATCTTAAATTACTGAAAAATTATTCTATCTTGGTAGGATATTGTAGGAAGGCTATATAATTTTATTACAAATCTAGTATGCTACCTTTTAAATAAGAATATAACCAGTTCTTATTATAATCCCTCGATTATTTTAGTATTAATGAAAAAGGACTAAAAGATTCAACATGCACATAATTTCAATTTGTCTTATCTCTTCCAAGCATTTTGATAATCAGCTTCTGAAAAAATAGACATGTTAATCAGATATTTGTAGCCAAGCATGACACTTCTTTAAAATAAATTCCAAAACTAGGCTCAGCACCTATAGCTCAAGCGGTTAAGGTGCCAGCCATATACACCAGAGCTGGCAGGTTCAAATCCAGCCCAGGCCTACCAAAACAACAATGACAACTACAACCAAAAAAGAGCCAAGCGTTGTCACAGCTGCCTGTAGTCTCAGTTACTTAGGAGGCTGAGTCAAAAGAATTGCTTAAGCCCAGGAGTTGGAGGTTGCTGTGAGCTATGATGCCTTGGCACTCTATCCAGTGTGGCAGCTTAAAGCTCTGTCTCAAAAAAAAAAAAAAAATCCCGAAACTAGAAGATATATCTCTAGTTTACCTCACAACTAGATGACCCATTCTTAAGAATTATAAATAAAGGAGAAGCCACTGGTATTTTTTTTTTTCTTTTTGAGACAGAGCCTCAAGCTATCCCCCTGACTCCTGGGCTCAAGCAAGTCTCCTGCCTCAGCCTCCCAAGTAGCTGGGACCACAGGCGCCCGCCACAACGCCCGGCCATTTTTTGGTTGCAACCATCATTGTTGTTTGGTGGGCCTGGGCTGGATTCAAACCCACCACCTTAGGTGTATGTGGCTGGCGCCTTAGCCACTTGAGCCATAGGTGCCGAGCCACCACTGGTATTTTTGTTATTTTTTTTTCCCAGCATTTCAATTAAGGTTTAAGTTTAAGACTTGAAATTCTTTTTTTTTCTTTTTTTTAGAGACAGAGTCTCACTTTATGACCCTCAGTAGAGTGCCATGGTGTCACACAGCTCACAGTAGCCCCCAACTCCTGGGCTTAGGTGATTCTCTTGCCTTGGCCTCCCGAGTAGCTGGGAGTACAGGCGCCTGCCACAACACCTGGCAGGTGTTGTGGCAGGCGCCTGGTGTTTTTTGTTGCAGTTTGGCTGGGGCCAGGTTTGAACCACCACTCTCCATATATGGGTCCAGCACCCTACCCACCAAGCCACAGGTGCCACCCAAGACTTGAAATTCTTAAGAAAGTCATGCCAAGCATGATGGCTCATGCTTGTAATCCCAGCAACTTGGAAGGTTGAGGTAGGAATGAGGAAGGAGAAGTAAATCTTATACTTCCTGGTGGTCCTGAAAATGCAAAACTCACCCTCCAAAGATAAGAAAGAACTTTAAGAGATACACTAAACAGGAATAACCTTGAAAGACACTGTGTAACAAATAATATCACTCTGGTTTCTTTTTTTGTTGTTGAGGCAGAGTCTCACTTTGTTACCTTTGGTAGGATGCCCTGGCTTCATAGCTCACAGCAACCTCAAACTCTTGGGCTCAAGTGATTCTCTTGCCTTAGCCTCTCAAGTAGCTGGGAGTACAGGAACCTGCCACAACGCCCACCTATTTCTGGAGGCAGGGTCTTGTTCTGTCTCAGGCTAGTCTCAAACCTTTGAGCTCAGGCAATTCACCTTGGCCTCCCAGAGTGCTAGGATTACAGGCGTGAGCCACTGCACCCAACCTGGTTTCTTTTTTTTTTAGAGACAGATTCTCATTCTGTCACCCTCAATAGAGTGCTGTAGCGTCATAGCTCACAGCACCTCCAGGTCTTGGGCTTAGGCGATTCTCTTGCCTCAGCCTCCTAAGTAGCTGGGACTACAGGCGCCCACCACAATGCCCAGCTATTTTTTGTTGCATTTTGACTGGGGCCAGGTTTGAACCTGCCACCCTGGGTATATGGGGCCAGCACCCTACTCACTGAGCCACAGGCACCACCCTATTGTCATTGTTGTTTAGCTGGCCTGGGCTGCATTTAAACTTGCCAGCTTCAGTGTATGTGGCTGGTGCCCTACTCACTGAACTATGGGTGCCAAGCCTGGCCTGGTTTGTTTTGTTTTTTTTTTGCAGGTTTTGTCCGGGACTAGGTTTGAATCTGCCACCTCTGGCATATGGGGCCAGTGCACTACCCTTTTGAGCCACAGGTGCCACCCTCTGGCCTGGTTTCTTAAGAAATATAATCACTAACTTTTTATAACTTTTTTTTGCTTGCAAACTAAAATTTTCTCTTGACCTAGCATTTGTTTTTTTGTTTTTTGGGATTTTTTTTTGAGACAGAGCCTCAAGCTACCCCCTGGGTAGAGTGCTGTGGCATCACAGCTCATAGCAACCACCAACTCCTGGGCTCAAGCAAGCCTCCTGCCTCAGCCTCCCAAGTAGCTGGGACCACAGGCGCCCATCACAGTGCCCAGCTATTTTTTGGTTGCAGCCGTCATTGTTGTTTGGCGGCCCGGGCTAGATTCGAACTCACCACCTTAGGTGTATGTGGCTGGTGCCTTAGCCACTTGAGCCGCAGGTGCCAAGCCTTGACCTAGCATTTGTAACTGTAACTTTGTATATGTCTTGCTACAATAGTATAAAAGAGCTTTGTGGGCTCCAAATTTTTTTGGAAGAGTCTAGCTCTGTCACCCAAGCTGGACTGCCATGACCTCAGCCTAGTTCACACCAACCTCAAGTGCCTAGGCTCAAGCAACTCTCCTGCCTCAGACTCTTAAATAGCTAGTACTATAGGCACATACTACCACATTCAACTAATTTTTTTTTTATTTGGAGACAAAGTCTCACTTTGTCACCCTGGGTAGAGTGTCCTGGTGTCATAGCTCACAGCAACCTCAAGCTCTCAGGTTAAAGCGATTCTTTTGCCTCATCCTCCCGCATAGCTGGAGCTAGTTGCCCGCTACAAGACCGGGCTATTTTTTCAAGAGATCAGGTCTCGCTCTTGCTCAAGCTGGTCTCAAACTCATAGTAAGCTCAAGCAATCCACCCACCTTGGCCTCCCAGAGTGTTAGGATTATATATTTTTAAAAAATAGCTTGTGTCCAGGAGTTTGAGGTTGCAGAGAGCTGTGATCTTGCCACTACACAATAGAGCTGACCCCATCTCTAGTTTAAAAAAAGATAGAGAGAGACAGGATCTCACTGTGATGCCCAAGTTGGAGTATAGTGGCTATTCATGGACACATCATGGCCCCATATTCCTGGGCTCAAGCACCTCCTGAGTAGTAAGGCATGCCACCACTCCTGGCTAAAATATCTTTTGATACAAAATTTCAGGGTTTTTTTAAACATTTCTGGTTTTTTTTTTTTTTGAGACGGAGCCTCAAGCGATCTCCCTGGGTAGAGTGCCATGGTATCACAGCTCATAGCAACCTCCAACTCCTGGGCTCAAGCAAGTCTCCTGCCTCCACCTCCCAAGTAGCTGGGACCACAGGCGTCCGCCACAACGCCCGGCCATTTTTTGTTTGCAGCCATCATTGTTGTTTGGCGGGCCCGGGCTGGGGATTCGAACCTGCCACCTTAGGTGTACGTGGCTGGCACCTTAGCCGATTGAGCATAGTAATTTTTTATATATCATATTTTGTCTCTATACTAAATAACTTCCTTAGTTTGTGCTTCTTCAATTGTTTTTCTCCTGCCCTGGCTAGAGTGTAGTGACATCATCATAATTCACTGCAGCCTGAAACTCTGGTTCAAATGATCCTCTTGCTTCAGCTTCATAGGTACTAGGGAATATAGGCATGTGCTAACATGCCCAGCTAACTTTTCTCTTTTTTTTTTGAGACAGAGCCTCAAGCTGTGTCCCTGGGTAGATTGCTTTGGTTTCACAGCTCAGTGCAACCTCCAACTCTTGGGCTTAAGCAATTCTCTTGCCTCAGCCTCCCAAGTAGCTGGAACTACAGGCGTCTGCCACAATGCCCAGATATATTTTTTTTTTTTTTGGTTGTAATTGTCATTGTTGTTTGGCAGGCCCAGGCTGGATTCAAACCTGCCAGCTCTGGTGTATGTGGCTGGTGCCTTAGCCACTTGAACTATAGGCACCAAGCCTAATTTTTCTCTTTTTAGTAGAGATGGGGCCGTGCTCTTGGGCAGGCTGATCACAAACTCCTGAGTTCAAAAGATCCTCCCATCTTGGCTTCCCAGCATACTAGGGTTATAGGCATGAGTCACAGTGCCCAGCCTCATTTTGCTTTCTGACTACTTTTTGGAATCAAACATTTTAGTTTTTTTTATTTTCTGCCAATGAGGTTTCCTAGCAATTTTGCTTGAAACCAAAGAGTACAGATAGATTTCTTAACACTTGAAAAATTATACATTCATACTGGTCATGATATAGGTAAATCCTACATTCCAGTATTTCTTACTTTATATAGTAAAGCATAGAGTAACAGGTGACATCCTTTTTTTAAAAAATGGTTAAAAAAAATAGTTAAAGTAGTTTTCCACAGAGAATTTAGCTTTAATCTATATTCTCCTACCACAGCAGTGAAGTAGTGCTATAGAACAGACAATTTTTTTTTTTTAATACATTGACGGCCTAGGTATTTTTGAGTCTTTTCTTTCTTTTTTTTGAAACAGTCTCACTCTGTCACCCTGGGTAGAGTGCCTTCACGTCAAAGCTCACAGCAACTTCAAACTCTTGGGCTTGAGCAATACTCTTGCTTCAGCCTCCTGAGTAGCTGGGACTATAGGTGCCTGCCACAATGCCCCGCTAGGTTTTCTGTTTTTAGTAGAGATGGTGTCTCGCTCTTGCTCAGAGCTGGTCTCGAACTTGTGAGTTCAAGTAAATCCACTGCCTCAGACCCCCAGAGTGCTAGGATTACAGGGTAAGCCACCAGGCCTGTTCTGAATCTTGGCCTGAAAGCCCATGTTCACAATAAGACATAAAAATTTGAGAAACTGGCTCAGCACCTGTGACTCAAGCAGCTAAGGCGCCAGCCACATATACCTAAGGTGGTGGGTTCAAATCCAGTCCGGGCCCGCCAAACAAAAATGATGGCTGCAACCAAAAAATGGCCGGGCGTTGTGGCGGGCGCCTGTGGTCCCAGCTACTTGGGAGGCTGAGGCAGGAGACTCACTTGAGCCCAGGAGTTGGAGGTTGCTGTGAGCTGTGATGCCATGGCACTGTACCCAGGGAGACAGCTTGAGGCTCTGTCTCAAAAAAAAAAAATT
>CAUYQV010195927.1:0-14730 GCA_963574575.1 Galagoides demidoff
AGGCTGTGAGTGAATAGCTCAGCACCCACAACCACTGCAGCCACGTGTCCTATGACCAAGAGATGATGGCCCCTCTGGTGGAGTGCCAGGCTGGGCCTCTCTGCACATGGAGGAGCCACGTCAGAGGAGTTTCCCAGGCAGAAGCAAGTGTGAGGCTGTGAGGCAGGAACGAGCTTGGGGGGTTCAGGGCCAGCAGGAGGCAGGGGTGGGTACAGCAAGCTAAGGGGGATGGAGGGCCATGATGCTGGGGATGGGCAGGGTCACTCCCCTTGGGCCTGGGACATTGCTGGAAAGGAGGATGGGTCTTATTCCAAGTCCCCTAAGAAGCTGACTTGGAATCAGGGCCTGGCTGCTGTGAGAGGGTGGGTCGTAAGGGTCAGTGGTGGGAGAAGCAGGGGACCAGCTGCTTTGGTCACCTGATGGGGGGTGATGGCAGCTCAGACCAGGTGGGGCTGCTCTGGGGAGCAGGGAGAGGGATCAAGGGGCCTCCAGAGCACCTGCTGGGTGAGGAGATCAAGGACAAGGATGGAGGGTTTGGTATGGGGGCAAAGCTGCTGTCAGGGTGCAGGACAACAGCAGTTCTGCTTGAGGCTGTTGGTCCCAAGCGGAGAAGTTGGTGGGCAGTTAGACGCACCAGTGAGGTTCAGAGCAGGGATCCAGATGCTAGGAGGTTAGAAACGTGTGTGTGTGTGTTGGGGTGGAAGGGTGCTCTTTAGGAGCTGAGAGCACATAGGGTCCTCTGAGGGGAAGGAGAGACCTGGGGAGGGTGGTCAAGGCCTGGAGAAAAAGGAGTCCCAGGGATAACAGGACAGGCATCAAGGGGAGGGGCAGGGCTGGCGACCTGAGGGCCCGGAGAAGAAAGCGGGTCCCTCCAGGCTCTCCCAGGGTCATAGTACCTACAGCAGCTGTGGATCTGCTAGACACAAACCTGACCATGTTGCTCTTGGCTGAGAGGTTGTCAGTCCTCCCTTCTGCTGTTCCCAGGAGGAAGTCTGAGCCTGGGATGCGTGGGCCCTCATTAGCTGCCTATAGATCTGCCCAACACCCCTGCCTCATGTCCATCCCCGGGCACAGGTGGCCCCGCGTTCCTGCTCCCTGAGCACCAAGGGCCTGATCTTACCCTTGTATGGCTTCCAGATGTGCTGGACACGGAGCAGGGAGGGGATCAGGCCGAGCTGGGGGGACTTGGTGGCCATGGGGCTCATGCCCATCTGTGCCCCTCCCTGACCAGGTGCACCTGATGAAGCCAGATGCAGTCCCCAAGGCATGCTGTGCACCCACCAAGCTGAGCGCCACCTCTGTGCTCTACTATGACAGCAGCAACAACGTCATCCTACGGAAACACCGCAACATGGTGGTCAAAGCCTGTGGCTGCCACTGAGCCCACCCGCCTGGCCCTGCCATGGCCGCCCCTTCCCATCCTGGTCAGGCACCACTCCAGGGGCAGGATGCCCTCAGACCCGGCCAGAGCCCAGGCTGGCCCCTTGAAATCACGTCCATGTTCCTCCCTGTGTCATGCTGGAGCTGGTTGTTCCTCTCTAGGCCCCTGTATTCCCCATCCCCTGACTGATGTGTGTGTGCCCCTCCTGCCTCCTGCCCTGGTGGTCTGACTCACAGTGTGCTACCCAGTCCCCCACAAGCCTGAGCCACATAGTGACCAGCACTTTGGGGTTGGCACAAAATTTCTGACCATGCTTATCAGTGGCCTAAGCTGTGGATGGATGTGGGATGACCTAGGAGGTACCTGGACCATGACTAGCCACCGTGAGCTCCTCATTATTCATCACAGAGGTTGGAAATGTGTAAAGGGGACCTCCTCCCTATCTGATTTGTCTGCCCCTCCCAGGTGCAAGGCTGGGCATTTCTGGAGAGTAGTTAAAAAGCCTTGATGTTGTATATTCATAGTTGTGAATTACTGATCCAGTGACCAAAGATAGGCATGTGGGGTCCACTCAAAAGAAAAAAAAAGGCTGAATGAACTGTATGACTTAGTGCTAAAGCCAATGGCATTTATCTTCTCCTGTCTTCCTGTGTCTGCCTGCCATGTGGGAAAGAAATATAGTACATGGTCATTTTGCTTTGGTGAAACAGAAACGTACTGGAGGCTTCCAACTGACCCATCTATCTGCCACCATGTTGACCCATCAGAAGCTCAGCTGTCACCAAGTCTTTTCACTGAGCAAGCATGGTTATTGTATTGGGTGGCCCAGGATGACTATGCACAGTACAGATGTTGTCATTTCCCTTTCCTCTATCTTGGGAGACATCAATAATTAATCTTGTTATTTTTTCTTCTGAATCTGGATAGAACTCCCAAATGATCAGCAAGAACTCCAGGCAGCCATGGCCAACAGATCAAAGCTGGCCTGTGAAGTGAAAACCATTCACCATCTTCTGCCATGCTCAGGAGCAATTCATTTCCCTGGAGCCATCTATCTGCAACACCAGGCAGCCTATGGCCAGGCCAGGAGTTGTCAGAAACAAACTGGTCACCAGTTTGCATCACTCTGGATGCCCAGCAGTCTTGCCCTGTCTTGGGCTTGTGAGTCAAAGAAAAGGCCCTGTCCCTGGAAGTGACAGGTGGTCATTAGGCTGAGCTGGGTGGGGAGGTTCGTCTCAGCCCCTGCTGTTTCGGGAAACCACCGTTCTCCTTAGAGCAGCTGCTGGGAGCTGGGGTGTGTATTTGATTTCTGACTTGCTAGGCCTGTAATTTACCTGCTGGAACAGACAGAGTCTGGCTGCCTGAACTGTGCCATTAAAAGCAGACCCTGGGCCTGCCCCACCCACAGGCACAGCCTGGTGAGGTGGAGACACCTGTCCCCAAGGACACGCTTGGCCTGAAGGAGGGCAGGGCTGGCCAGAGGGTTGGAGCCCGGGCCCTGTTGCAGGACAACCGCCCCTCCATCTGAACCAGGGAGGGCCTCCATGTGCGAGCACAGAGGAAGACACCCTTAGATATATATGAGGCTGGGCTCAGGCTATTGGGAAGGTGTTAGTTTCCCCATCAGCGTAGAGATCTCAGCTTTGGCTTGGATGTAGGGAGTCCTGACTTAGCTTTCTTCTCTGGGCCTCAGTTTTCCATCTATAACAGTGGTTCTCAACCTGTGGGTCACGACCCTTTTGTAACAATGAAAATACATCATGGCATTAGGAAGGTTGAGAACCATTGATCTGTAACATGAAGGAATTGGACTTACTTATTTCCAAAGGACCTTCAGCCAGGGAATCCGTCTCCGTCTATCAGCACCTTCTCACATGGAGCTCACGAGCACCTTCACAACCCTGAATGGAGCTCAAATGGCTGTCCCCAAGCAGAGTTCGCATGTAACATAGAACCAATATGCCATTCTAGTACTTACCTAACGATTCTTCTCAACAGCAAGGACCATCTCTTAGACAACTGTACATCTTAAATAAGTGAACTACTTGACAGCCATTTTTTACTTCACCTGGTCTCTTTAGTGCTCAGCCAATGGTCTGGCCTAGTTAAGGGGGCAGCCGGAACGTCCGTCAAGTCACTTAAATATTTGCAGGTGTAGAGCACACCCTACTGATCCTCCTGGCTCATGCAGAACAATGGAAAAACCATTAAGGCTTTACCTATCTACCTGGCCATTGGACTTCCAGCAATTTTGCCATCCAGATAGATGATCAGCAAAGGAAATCCAATAGAAAACCCTATTGCCCTCCCCTGAGCAGTGAGACAGTTGTGCATGGACACAAAGACCTTGCGTTTTATTCCATTGTGTGTTTGCTGAGCCAGGCATGACAGCTGCAGGAGGGAGGCCAGGCTGGCCGCATGGATACCACCATCTCCCTTTTCTTTGTCTAAAGGCAGCAGTTTCCAATCTGTGGGTCATGACCCCTTTGGGGTCAAATGACCCTTTCACAGGGGTCACCTAAGACCATCCTGCAGATCAGATATTTACATTACGATTCATAAAAGTAGCAAAATTACAGTTATGAATTAGCAACAAAAATAATTTTATGGTTGGGGGTCACCACAACATGAGAAACTGTATTAAAGGGTTGTGGCATTAGGAAGGTTGAGAACCACTGGACTAGGGCATGGCCTGTTTATCTGTTGCACTATACTAGGATAAATAAGGGTGGTCAGTTCAGGTCACAGACAGCAATGACCTATATAAAAATAGGCCGAGGAGGAATGCCCAGCAGTCTTGGTACTTGCAGTGCAATATTGGCCCTTGAGGCCAAGTCAGCAGAGGGTTACATGCTTACCGCTTTCGAAGGAAGGTAGGGAAGTAAACATGTTCTGGAAAAATTCCAAAGAAACAGGAAAATAGGCAGCATAGTAGAGTACTGATTTTTGAAGCCAAATGGATTAGAATCCTTGTTCTGCTTCTTCCTTTATAGAACAGGATATTGGTTCCTTCCTCCAAAAGCTATTATAAAAATTAGGTATATACACAAATAATTTGAGATCTCTGGTATATAAATGCTTAATAATTGGGACTTGTTGGTAATATTACAAATGAATTTGCTTTTGAGTCACTTCTATGCTTATTAAAACAGAATGTGTTCTGCAGGTGTTGGTGCATTTATTCCAGAGCTGTGCTTCTCCCTAAGATATCCACACGTGGCATTCTATGGAGAAGGACTTGTGTTCTTACTGCCTTTGAAGGCCTGGCAAAGTGTCTCATTTGTGGCAGTGGCTGGGCACTTGTGTTCCCAGACTCAAGGATCCTACATCCTGCTGAGAGACGTCTGAGCTCATCAGGGCCTTGTATAGCAATTTGAATGTAGGAATTGCCCAATTTGAATTCCCTTATAGGAAAGCCTGTGCAAGCATTTACCCCTTTTTTACAAAATGCTTCTCATTTCTTAAAAACAATAGTGCAGCTTGGGAGGCAAGTGGAATATATAACAAATAAAATACAATTCAAATATAACTCAGATAAACATATATTAACATTTTGGTGACTTTATTTCTAGGCGTTTCTCCTTTTTTTTTTTTTTTTTGAGACGGAGCCTCAAGCTATCCCCCTGGATAGAGTGCCAAGGCATCACAGCTCACAGCAACCTCCAACTCCTGGGCTCAAGCGAGTCTCCTGCCTCAGCCTGTAGCTGGGACCACAGGTGCCCGCCACAACGCCCGGCTATTTTTTGGTTGCAGCTGTCATTGTTGTTTGGCGGGCCCTGGCTGGATTCAAACCCGTCACCCTGGGTGTACGTGGCTGGCGCCTTAGCCACTTGAGCCACAGGCACCAAGCCTAGGCGTTTCTCTTAAGATACATACATGAATCCCCATGTGCACATCCTATAGCTATGCTCATGAAACTGCCATCACATTGTGTTCTGTAAATCGCTTTGTGATGTGCCTCCTCTTCAGTTCCCTATCACCTGAACTTTACAAGACTCCATTTTCACCACTAAATAGTCCTATAATTCCTTCCTTAGAGGGTTCCTGTGAGGCTGTCATGACTGTGACAGGTGTCAGCGGTGTCTGGAAGCACCTGTCAGGCTGTTAGAGGAAACCTGAGCAGTCAAAGCATGGATCCTGGGCCACCATCCCTGGCCTCTGGCTTTGTGTAGCTGTTAGAAGGTCAGCACACAGGTGGGCTCAACTCTGAATGATTTGAGGAAATGAATTAGCAAAATGGAGTCCTGCGCCCTCAGTCCTGGTGCTGGAGCAATGAAGCAACAGGAACATGGACCTGGGAGGTCACTTGTGATAAGAGCCAAGCTGTCCTAGGGAAAGCAGCTTTGCCCTTCAGGTTGCAGTGAAGGGTCCTGCAGTGCCTCTGGGTCAAATTTCCAGATCTGTCAGAGCCCTCCTGAGGCAACTGTTGGGCACACTGCTTGCTCCTCAGGCTCTGGAGTCCCCTCCTCTCTGTCAGAGAAAGACCCTGTTCCCTCTGTCTCCCTGTGGGCAATGATGGGGACCATGAATGTGTTTTCCTCCAAGGCCTTGGGCACCACCTGCCACAGATTAAGGCCAGAGCTCAGCAAACCTCCCAGGATCTCATTACTACTGGGGAGAGACAGGCCGAGCTTCTAATCCCAGCTCTGCCATACCACCCTAGGTGACCTTTGGCAACCCCACCACCTGAGCTCTGGTTTACCTGAGCAGGGTTCCAATGTGATTCAATGAGATAACACCTATGGACATCGGGTAAAGGACTGGGAGAGGAGTGGACACCCAGTGACTCCAAACCTACTGAGCTTTCAGAGCCTCCACCTCCCCAGCCATCAGGGAGAAGCAGAAAGTGATGAGGTGATCATCACAGGAAGCTCTTCAGACACAGACTCTTGGTTCGTGAACCAGCCCTGGAGTCAGTGCTATGATCCCCTGCTTCACAAATGCTGCCCTAAAACTTGTGACTCATCTGTGATGGCTGCAGTTTGCACTGTGGCTCTGTTTTAAGGGTCTCTTTTGTGAGCCCCATAGAGGTCAGGTGGAACGTGGTCCATCCCAGTTGTGGGCAGTCAGACACAGCCAACAGCAGCAAGAGTTCAGAAAATCCAGTTGGCACACAATAGCCAGAGGTAAGGCCAGAATGCCACCACCCCTATCCTAGGTCACAGGTAGCAGGCCCTTTCTGCCCATTCAGAACTCTACTCAAGATGTCAAAGCCCACCCCAGTGGATTCTGAATGGTCTGAGTAACCCAACTCAGTAACCCAACCTCCCCAACAGGGAGGTTTCCAGTAGGGACAGCAGGGCTCCCACGTTCAATCCCTGCTCAGACCTTTCAGCAGATGACGGATTCTTTAACACCACCTGGCTGAACAGTGTCTGGAGGAGAAGGGGAGAAGCCAGCCCGGCTCAAGCTCCAAGCAGTGGAGCACACAGGAGGGCCAGGCTATGAGCTCAGCAAAGCGTAGAGCCACTTGCTGTATTCAGTGGTCAGCAAACTTTTTGTATAAAGGCTCAGACAGTAAATACATAAACATTTAGTCTTTGAGACTGTGATGATTAATTTTATGTGTCAACCTAGCTAGGCCATGGTACCCAATTTTGGAGCAAATGTTGGGCTAGATGTTGCTATGAAGGTTTTTTTTAAATGGACTCATGTTTGAGTTAGTAGAATAAATATAGCAGATTGGAAGATTACCCTCTATAATGAAGGTTAAAAGCCTTAAGAGAGAAAATGGCTGAGGTCACCAGAGAAGAAATGCTATATCCAAACTGCCTTTGGACTTGAACTACAAGTCTCCAGCCTGCTGGTTAGCCATGCAGATTTCAGACTTGCCGGCCCCCACAACTACACAAGCTAATTCCTTAAAATATATCTCTCATCCTATTGGTTCTATTTCTATGCAGGACTCTGACTAATACAGGGATTAGGCAGCATTTGTTGCCAACTACTCAACTCTTTTGCTGTGGTGAGAAACCAGCCATAGAAAATATATAAACAGATGGATGTGGCTGTGTTCCAATAAAACTCTATTTCCAAAAACAGGCCATGAGCTACATCAGGTCCACGTAGTTTGTTGACCTTCTGTCTCCTGACAAATAAGCATATTATCTGGTACAGAGAAAGCAATTTGAATTATAGAATATCAATTTAAAAAATCTGTAGAATGAAGATGAACAAATGGATGACTGAATCACTGATCAGCAGACTTGCTGGCTATAAGACTGGCAGCTGAGGCAGGGGAAGACGGGACTGTCCCACTATCTTTGATTTCCACTGACCTGACGTGGTCTGACAAGGACATGTGTGTGAAGATGAATCATTTGGCATTGAAGAGGACTGGCTCATGGAGGAAATAAAAGCTATGGGGAAGAGGCTCTGTGCCTAGGGTGCCATGTATGCCAGAGCTGGTGGGTTCAAATCCAGCCTAGGCCTGCCAAACAACAGTGACAACTACAACCAAAAAATGGCTGGGCATTGTGACAGGCACCAGTAGTCCCGGCTACTTGGGAGGCTGAGGCAAGAAAATCCCTTGGACCCAAGAGCCTGAGGTTGTTGTGGGCTGTGATGCTACAGCACTCTACCTAGGGCGACAGCTTGAGACTCTGTCTCAAAAAAAAAAAAAAAAAGCTAGGGGGAAGGGACTGTGCTCTTCTAACTTGCCAGCCTGCCTGCCCCAGGGGACAGCTTAGACACAGAGACAATCTGTGACAGCTCCCAGGAATTAGCTGGAGGCGGCAATACAAGAACTAGGATTTATTTTAGCAAAGAAAATGTTCAAGAGCCCAAGAGACCCAGCAGCGAATGCCAGGAAGAGTCAGTGTCCGTGCACAGCCTGCCCATGGTGGGAGGGTGGCCCCCATGCTGGCTCTGGGCCCACAGCCACACCTGGGAAAAGTCCAGGCTGTGCCCACAGAGAAGCTGCTCCAAGCTGACCCAGAGGAAGGGGTCATACCAGAAACGCTGCCTGCTCCAAACAGCTGAGGCTGGAAGCTCCATTCTGTATCCACAGGGGTGAGAGCAGACAGAGGGGGGCACAGGAAGCGCCTTCTCACACATACTCCCCACAGTCAGAGATGATCACCTTCTGCTTTGGCTTCCCATCCTTGCTGCCCTGGGCCTTTATGGGCAGAACAGAAGCCAGGGGAGTGAGGGGGGAGAATAAAGAGTGGCTTAGGGACACCCACTCCCACCCTGGAACCTGGGCGGAAGCAGCCCTGGCCCATGTCTCTCACAGCACAGAGCTCCCTCTCCAGCCCTCCCCCAGGCTGTGCACCATGAACCCAGGTGAGGAGAGGCCTGTTCCCCACCACATACCTCAATCTGCCGCAAGACATCCAGGCCTTCAGTGATCTCGCCAAACACCACGTGCTTGCCATCCAGCCAATCTGTCTTGTCACATGTCAGGAAGAACTGGGAGCCATTGGTGTTTGGGCCAGAGTTGGCCATGGACAATAGGCCTAGGAGAAAGAACGACCAGGTCAGCTTCCCCAGCCTTGGCAACCAACCCTTAAATGATGTCTATGTAGGTTAACAGCCCTCCAGGCAGGCAGGCTCAGACTGTGGGATGCACAGACCATGCAGATGTGGCCACCTTTCTTTCATCCAATTAGTAGTCAGTGAAATGGAATGAGCAAGGTTGTTTAAATTGTTTTATACTGGCTTGTTCTCTCACTGTTTCTTCTCACACCTGTGATCCCAGTACTTTGGGAGACCAAGGCAAGAGGACTGTTTCAAAATCAGTCTGGGTAACATAGTAAAAAAACTAGCCAAGTGAAGTGACTAATGCCTGTAGTCCCAGCTATTCAGGAGGCTAAGTCAAAGGATCACTTGAACCCAGGAGGTGAAGGCTGCTGCTGCTGTGAGTTATGATTGTGCCACAGTACTATAGCCTAGGTGATATAGTAAGACCCTGTCTCTTAAAAAAAAAAAAAAAAGTCTATTTTGGGCTCGGTGCCCGTAGCACAGTGGTTACAGTGCCAGCCACATACATCAAGGGTGGCGGGTTCAAACTCCATCTGGGCCAGCTAAAGAACAATGACAACTATAACAAAAAAAAAAAAAATTGCCAGGAGTTGTGTCGAGCACCTATAGTCCCAGCTACTTGGGAGGCTGAGGCAAGGGAGAATTTGAGGTTGCTGAGAGCTGTGATGCCACAGCACTCTACTGAGGGCGACATAGTGAGACTCGGTCTCCAAAAAAAAAAAATCTATTTTGTAATAGACTTTTGTAAGTCCTGCGAAACCCTGAGGACACTGAATAAAACACAGTTCTAAAAGTCAGGGGAAAACAGTCATTCAAATGATAATAATGAGGGGAATGGAGGCATAAGGCAGTCATGCAAGAGTGTGTGTAGGGCGGCGCTCATAGCTCAGTGTGTAGTGTGCTGGCTACATACACTGAGGCTGGGGGGTTTGAACCCAGCCCAGGCCAACTAAAACAACAACAAAAATAGCCGGGCATTGTGGCGGGTGCCTGTAGTTCCCAGCTACTTGGGAGGCTGAGGCAAGAGAATCACTTACACCCAAGAGTTTAAGGTTGCTGTGAGCTATGATGCCACACACACTCTACCCAGGGTGACAGCTTGAGACTCTGTCTAAAAAAAAAAAAAAAAAAAAGACTGACACACACCCCTGCACAGCTGGGCCAGGAGATGACTTGAGAACAGATGGATATGACATATGGTGATACAGGAGGGGAGTCAAGGATGACTCCTAAATTTCTGACCAAGCATCTAAGTGGATGGTGGTGTCATTTATTGAACAGGTATGAAGAAGAAAAAGCGTTTGGGAGGAAAAGGCCAAAAATTGTTTTGGACATGTGACGTTTTAGATCCTCATGGAGTATCAAGCAAAGACAACAAGCAGGCAGTTAGGCAGGAGTCTGGATCTATAACCTATGAAAACTTCAATGTGGGTTTGTTTTTTTTTTAAATACAGGTGAGGTCTGGCTATGTTGCCCAGGTGGAGTGTAGTAGGTATTCAAAGGCTGACCAGGCTCAGCACCTGTGGCTCAAGTGGCTAAGGTGCCAGCCACATACACCTAAGGTGGTGAGTTCGAATCCAGCCCTGGCCCGCCAAAACAATGATGGCTGCAACCAAAAAATAGCTGGGCGTTGTGGCGGGCACCTGTGGTCTAGCTACTTGGGAGGTTGAGGCAGGAGACTCACCTGAGCCCAGGAGTTGGAGGTTGCTGTGAGTTGTGATGCCACAGCACTCTACCCAGGGGGATAGCTTGAGGCTCTGTCTAAAAAAAAAAAGGCTGATCATAGTGTACTCAGTACAGCCTCCAACTCTTGGGCTCAAGTAATCCTTCTCCTTCAGCCTCCCAAGTAGCTGGGATTTTGATATATACTACTGCACCCAACACTGAATGCATTTTTTTTTTTTGAGACAGAGTCCCACTTTGTTGCCCTCCGTAGAATGCTGTGGCATCATACCTCACAGCAACCTCCAACTTTCAGACTCAAGCAATTCTCTTGATCAGCTTCCCAAGTAGTTGGGACTACATGTGCCTGCCACAACCTCCCCAGCTATTTTTAGAGACAAGGTCTCGCTCTGGCTCAGGCTGGTCTCAAACGTGTGAGCTCAGGCAATCCACCTACCCTGGCATCCCAAAGTACTAGGATTACAGGTATGAGCCACTGCACCTGGCCCACTGAATGCATTTTTTCTTATCAGATATATTGTGGGGTGCTACCGGCACTTAGTGGGTGGGGCCCAGAATGCTACATGTTCTGCACTGTCCTGCACTGTGAAGAATTATCCTATATCTCTTAAGTCTTTCAAATGTCCTGCCAGAGGTCAATGTAGGTTAAAAAAAACGTGTTTACAATTACTTGTACCTAAAACCTAATTCCATTATACATATAACCTCAAATTTTGGGAGGCTTGTTTTTTTTTTTTTATGGAATCTTCTAAGAATGCAACTACCATGGACATCATCAACAGAATGTTAATCTTTAATCTGGAATCTAACCCATTTAATTTACTATTTCAGAAACTCATGTCACCAGCAGCAATACTGCTCACATTATCCAAGCTGCAGATGAGTATACCTGCTGCATCGGAACACATCTGAGTAACTCTCGTTGTCGTCTAGCATAGTTGTGATTCAACATTTACACCCGGGAACATGTATTCTTTTATTGTAACTTACTTTCCTTTGATGGTCTTCCCTATCAGTTACAAAATATTGATTTTTAAAATATTAATAATTATATAGGTAGGTGGGATTTATCGTACATGCACTTCACTGTTCAGCATAGTAAGAGGGGTACTACAAACTATCAGTTAAAAAAGGGGGCATGGGGTAGCAGGTTTCTATGGAGAATAAAAGACTGAGCTTAGAGCCACTTCAATGCTTAAGGGTCAGGAAAAGGAGGCGCAAGGAAAGGCAGACCAAGTAGCCAATCAGGTGAAAGGAAACCAGAGGAGGCAGGAGTGTCAGCCAGGCAGAGGAGGATTCAAGCAGCACAACATCAGTACAGGTTAGGCATCCCAAATCTGAGAATCCGAAGTCTAAACTGTTTGAATCAGTGCCAACAAGATGCTCAAAGGAAATGGTCATTGGTTTTGGATCTGGGATGCTCACCTCGTAACTGTAATATAAATGTCCTAAAATCTGAAAAAAATCCAAAATCCAAAACACATCTGGTCCCAAGCATTTTGTACAAGGGATACTCAACTCGTATCTGAAATGCTGCTGGGAGGTGGGATAAGGTGAGGGGCCAAAACTGGCTCCTGGCAAGATGTCGGCCATCAGTATCTTTGGTGAGAGTGGTTTCAGTGGCAAAGTGGGGTTAAAAGGGCTTAGAAGGAATAAAGGCAGCTAGTCTACAGCCCTTTTTTCAAGAAGTTTTACTAAAAAAGGGAGAAGCATGGGTGACAGCTAGAGAGGGAACAGAGTCCAAGGATGACTTTCCTTAAGATTGATACCTCACACTTTGACACTGATGAACTGATCTAGCAGAGCAGGGGAAATGGATTATATAGGCCCCAGGGGACAACTGCAGAAGCTATGTTCCTGAGTAAAGAGGGATGGGATCCATGGTAAAAGTGGGGTGGGCTGGCCCCTGGGGAGAAAGGGGGAGGGAAGTTAAAGTGTGCAGGTCTGGAAGCATCAGATGACAAGGAGAGTGATGTGGAAGTTTTAGGCACATAACTGTCACCTCTGATTAGGATCGAGCATCAAAGGGAAATCCAAACTCTGGTCAAACGGCTGAGGGGCCCCTTAAGAACTGTAGTCAAGGCTCAGTGTCTGTAGCTTAGTGGTTAGGGCACCAGCCACATGCACTGAAGCTGGTGGGTTCAAACCCAGCCCAGGCCTGCTAAAACAAACAAACAAACAAACAACAACAAAAAAAATAGCTGGGCGTTGTGGAGGGCACCTACAGTCTCAGCTACTTGAGAGGCTGAGACAAGAGAATAGCTTAAGCCCAAGAGTTTGAGGTTGCTGTGAGCTATGATGCCATAACACTCTTCCCAGGGCAACAGCTTGAGACTGTCTTAACGAGAGAAGAAAAAAAAAAGAACTGTAGTCATAAACTTCAAGTGGGACCATTCAGTACAATTTTTAACAGGAGGAGTGTAGGGAGTGGTAGCATTGAGGGCAGGAGAGATTATAATGGCAGATCAGGGTAGCACCCATAGCTCAGTGGGTATTGTGCTGGCCACACGCACTGGGACTGGCAGGTTCAAACCCGGCCTGGGCCTGCTAAAAAACAATGACAACTGCAACAACAATAAAAAAAGAAAATAGCTGGGTGTTGTGGTGGGCATCTGTAGTCCTAGTTACTTGGGAGGCTGAGGCAAGAGAATCACTTAGGTCCAAGAGTCTGAGGTTGCTGTGAGCTGTGACATCACAGCACTCCACTGAGGGTGACAACTTCAGACTCTGTCTCAAAAAAAAAGGGGCAGGTCATATAACTGGTCTTGGTAGTCCACTTGCACAAGGCTGGGTCCCACAGCAAGGTGGCTTCTAGAATCCATCCCTCCAGTGAAAACCATGGCCTGTCCCTCTACCCTGCACAGCCATTCCACCCTAGCCAGCCTGACTCTTCACTGCACACTGATTAGCTCCTACCTGGGCCTGTGTGCTTGAGGATGAAGTTTTCATCATCAAACTTCTTCCCGTAGATGGATTTGCCCCCAGTGCCGTTGTGGTTTGTGAAATCGCCGCCCTGGCACATGAACTGGGGGATGACGCGGTGGAAGCTGCTTCCCTTGAAGCCGAAGCCCTTTTCATGGGTGCACAGGCAACGGAAGTTCTCTGCGGTGGGGAAAGGAAAAATGCTGAGGTAAAATACAGAAGAAACAAAGCCACTAAAAACTGTTTTGTTTAATGTTCAAATTTTCTTTTTTTTTTTTTGAGACAGAGTCTCACTATATTGCTCTCAGTAGAGTGCCATGGCGTCACAGCTCACAACCACCTCAAAATCTGGGCTCAAGTGATTCTCTTGCTTCAGCCTCCCAAGTAGCTGGGACTACAGGCGCCCGCCACAAAGCCTGGCCATTTTTGGTTACAGTAGTCATTGTTGTTTAGCTGGCCGGAGCTGGGTTCAGACCCACCACCCTTGGTGTATGTGGCTGGCACTGTAACCACTGTGCTACGGGCGCTGAGCCTAATGTTCAAATTTTCATTTTAAAATAAGAGATGCTCTTTATACACTTTGTGAGAATGACTTCTTAAAGGACTACAGAAATTCAGTTCAATATAGTAAAGAGGAGTACCACAAACAACCAACTAGTAAAAGGGGATGTTAAAGAAGGATTGAAATCGTACTAAATTGGTGGTAGAAAAGCTGGGCCCTGTGTTTTGACTCACCCCTATAATCCTAAAACTCTGGGAGGCCAAGGCAAGAGGACTATTTGAGGGCAGGAGTTCAAGACCAGTCTGAGCAAAAGCAAGACCTGTCTCTACAAAAAACAGAAAAATTAGAATGGTGTGGTAGCTCATGCCTGTAATCCTAGCACTCTGGGAGGCCAAGGCAGGTGGATTGCCTGAGCTCAGGAGTTTGAGACCAGCCTGAGCAAAAGCCAGACCCTGTCTCTAAAAATAGCCAGGCATTGTGGCAGGTGCCTGTAGTCCCACCAACTGAGGAGGCTGAGGCAAGAGAATTGCTTGAGCCCAAGAGTTTGAAGTTGCTGTGAGCTATGATGCCAATGCACTCTACTGAGGGTGACAAAGTGAAACTATCTCAAAAAGAAAAAAAAAGGATGGCTTGGCGCCTGTGGCTCAATCGGCTAAGGCGCCAGCCACGTACACCTAAGGTGGCGGTTCGAATCCCCAGCCCGGGCCCGCCAAACAACAATGATGGCTGCAACCAAAAAATGGCCGGGCGTTGTGGCGGG
>CAUYQV010195928.1:0-66948 GCA_963574575.1 Galagoides demidoff
AAACATTTTGACAATGTTAATTTTTCCCAGCCATGAGCATAGTATGTTTTTCCATTTGTTAACATTTTCAGCTATTTCTTTTCTTAGAGTTTCATAGTTCTCTTTATAGAGATCTTTCGTGTCCTTTGTTAGGTAAACTCCCAAATATTTCATCTTCTTTGGCACTACTGTGAACAGAATAGAGTTTTTGACTATTTTTTCAGCCTGACTATTGTTGGTATATATAAAGTCTACCGACTTATGGATGTTGATTTTGCAATCTGAGATGCTGCTGTATTCCTTGATCACTTCTAAGAGTTTTGTAGTAGAGTCCCTGGTGTATACAATCATGTCATCTGTGAACAGTAAAAGTTTGATCTCTTCTGATCCTATGTGAATACACTTGATTGCCTTTTCTTCCCTAATTGCTATGGCTAAAACTTCCATTACAATGTTAAAGAGCAATAGAGACAATGGGAAACCTTGCCTGGTTCCTGATCTGAGTGGAAATGATTTCAATTTAATTCCATTCAATATGATATTGGCTGTGGGTTTGCTGTAGATGGCCTCTATCGATTTGAGAAAAGTCCCTTCTATGCCAATTCTCTTAAAGTGTTCTGATCATGAATGGATGCTAGATATTATCAAAAGCTTTTTCTGCATCAATTGAGAGGATCACATGGTCTTTTTTTTTTTTATTTTGAAACAGGTAAATCTTAACTGAAAATCGTGGCATGAGAAACATGTGTGCAAAAATGGTCCTAAAGGAGCTCACCAATGAACAAAAGGAAAGGTGAGTCAAAGCTTACCAAGATCTTTTGGAGAGGTACAACATGTTTTGGGCCATGTTATCACTAGCAATTAACTATGGGTCATACTGATACCACCCTGAAACAAAGTGTCAAAGTGCACAATGGAAGTCAGTCAATTCTCCACAACCAAAAAATTCCATCAGTCTAAAGCAAGGAGCAAATGATGCTAACTTTTATTGATATCTGACAGACTGTTCATTATGAATTTACACCACTGGACAAACCGCCAAGTTTACTATTCAGAAGTGCTGAAAAGGCTGTGCAAAAAAGTTAGACAAAAATGATCTGAACTTTTCTCCAACAACTCATGGCTCTGGAATCACGACGATGCACCAGCTCAAATGGCACTCTCTAACTGTATTGTAACATCTCCCTACCCATCTCATTTTGCCCCCATTGACTTTTTTCTTTATGTGAAGATAAAGGAAATATTGAAAAGAATACATTTTGGCCATGCATGTTGACTCACACCTGTAATCCTAGCACTCTGGGAGGCCAAGGTGGGTGGATTGCTTGAGGGCAGGGGTTTGAGACCAGCATGAGCAAGAGCAAGACCCTGTCTCTACTCAAAATAGAATAATTAGCTTGGTGTCATAGTAGGTGCCTATAGTCCTAGATAGTTGGGAGGCTTAATCCCAGGAGTTTGAAGTTGCTCTGAGGTAGGATGATACCATGGCACTCTACCCAGAGTGATAGAGTAAGACTCTGTTTCAAAAAAGAAACAAACAAAAAAGAATATATTTTCATGACATTCAGGATGTCAAGGGTAATATGACAGCTGTTATGGCCATTCCAAAAGAAGAGTTCTAAAATTGCTTTGAAGGGTGGACTAGGCAATGGTGTTGGCACATAGCTTCCCAAGGGGAGTACTTCACAGGTGACCCTAGTGATATTCAGAAATAAGGTATGTAGCACCTTTTCTAGTATCAGTTTATGAACTTAACTGTTAGACTTCATAGGACAATAAAAATCCATTGTATTTCAAAGAGATGAAAAATATCCCTCATATTTTATTTTTAAATTTCATACTTTGTATAAACTGCTTTTTCATATTTAAAGCTCTACAAGTATTGTAAATGTTTCTAGTTTTATAGATAATGCATGCTCTACCACAGATTTAAGTGCTCTAGTAAAAAGATCAGTTTTCCAAAACCAAGAACTAAATTATTGTTGTGAATTTATAATGTACTGTTTCATCTTTAAAAATCTTGATTTTTCTGAGCACTGCCCTATTGATCTTTGCCTAAAAATGAACTAAATCTTCATTTTCTATATTGCAGGGTTTTAGAAGAATCAAAATGCCCATTTATAAAATTTAAATTCAAAACTATAAACCATTATGCATATGTGAGTGTTATGTAACTGTGTTCTCAACAATATGTTATTGTTGTTATTTTTTAGTACATTACCTATAATTTTAGTGGCTAAAATCTTTTCACCTTAACATCTTTGAAGTTCAATGTGATACTAAGATACCCATTTCTAACTAAGCACACAGATGATTTAGAAAACCTAAAGAGTATTGGGAAACTTTATAATTATAATCAGTTTGAAAGTTAAATTCCCTTGAACACTTTAATAAAGTATATGTGATGTTTGTGAAACAAAACTTACATAGAGTATCACCCATTTTTTAAAAGGCCTATATTTTTATACTTTATTAAGTATATATTTTTATATTTATTTATATAAATATATATTTATTACTATATTTTTATACTTTATAAAGTCCTATGAAAGCTTCTTAGAAGTTGTTTAAATTTTCTTAGAAGTTTTCATAGAACTTTATAAAGTATAAAAATCAAATTATTATTGAATCATAAGAAATTAAATGTGGAATCCCTTTTAAAAAGCTGTTTTAATGCATTCAGATATGATCTACTTATTGCACTGCAATATATATGTATACTTTATATAATGAATTACATACTCTACTCTTATAGTGTATGTCCCTGAGAAGTAAATCAGAAAAAAAATTATTTCCACCGAATTTTTTTTATAAAAAAATAATTTTCACTTTTTTCTTGCTTTCTCTTTCCTGTGATTCTCTTGCTTCTCAAGTGCCCAATGTCCTCCCAGTACCTTCTTACCCAGGTTCAAGTTTCCCACTGTTAATACCCCACTGTCTTTCCAAAATATTTGAACCTTTGAAATTATCTTTTTCTTCCCCTGACTCTTGGCCCCCATCAAAAAACTTGAATTCCTTAGGAAGACAGCACAATGAAAAAAATTTAAACAGTGTACTGTATAATAATAAAGGATAGATTTTTTTAACCCTTCCTGTGATGTTTGCTTTTGTAAAGTGAAACTAAGAAAACCCTGATGAAAAAATGTGTGACAAATATTTTTCAGAGAGTATGTTACTTTGAAAAGCTAAGTTTTCAACTAAGAGTAAGATTTTTGGAGGGACAGAGGTGTCCCTGGAGTGTTTTTTGTATTTATATTTTTTTACTACGAGCACAAGTGCTTTGTGCATTTGGTGATTCTGCCCATTGCACTTTTGATTACATTTGGCATAAAGAAACCAAATTATTTTATTACTCCTGGAAATGGCCATGCCCTGCAACAGATTTGGAATGAGACCTTATGTAGCAGATTAAAAAGTCAGGGAGAAGTCTTACTACAAAGAGCAGAGTGGAGTATGATACAACAGCATTGTGTTTGAACTAAGCCTCTCACATATCTCCCTGGAGCCCATAAGAAAGTATTTTTTCTTTAGTGTACATTATACTGAGAAGCGACTGCAGCCTGGAACATCTAGGTCATCTGGGAGCCGTTAGTAAGTCAGGGCAAACAGTACCGCATACCTTAATGGCTCTTAAGGGCATCTTTCTAATACTGTTGAGTATGCTAACCCATGTTCATTACAATGAGCCTGAGTCATCAAGAAAAGAGTAAATTATGCTCAGTATGCTCTGTTTCTTGAGGAATGGCCCTCTAAAAAGAAGACAGAGAAATCCCAGTTAAAAAAAGAAAGAAGGCAGAGATGGGAAGAACAAAGCAGAGTCACTTGACTTATTTCATTGCTCTTAGCAATCCTTTCAAGTTCTTTCAGGAAGGAATTCAGGAACAAATCCTGGATCATTGAGATTCTTCCATATACACATTCTACAAGATAGGATACAACTCAACAAACTTTCTCATTTTTCTTTTCTTTCTTTCTTTTCTTTTTTTTTAGAGACAGAGTCTCACTTTATCCTCCTGGGTAGAGTGCCATAGCGTCACAGCTGACAGCAAACTCCTGGGCTTAGGCGGTTCTCTCCTCTCAGCCTCTGAACCGGCCACCCTTGGTGTATGGGGCTGGCGCCATACCCACTGTGCCACAGTCACTTCTCCCTTTCTCATCTTTCAAGAACTACAAAATACTCCCTGAATTAGTTGTTACAGATTATGTTATTGCAGAGAATAATATTTCTTTTAACCTATCATTAACCCACTTTTAAAAAGGAGACAACCACAGTGTCAAAACAAAGCATGAGAAAGCCTCATATTCTGCCTGCTACCTCACCTCCTGTCTAGCAACTCTGCTTGGATCAGAAGAGGGAGAATAATCAAGTTGAATGAAAACACAACTTAAACTCAGTCTAACTGTGCCCACATTCCACTTGCATTTTAGCTGCAGAATGTACAATAGCACAATGGAATCCTCTTGACATTTTATCTTTATCTACAGAGATTAGATCTTTTAAAAATGAATTCAAATAAAGGTGTTAAAATATAGGAATCACTAAAAATTATAGAAAAATACCAGGAGGTTTCTTCTAAGAATCACCTGCTTGTTCTATTTAAGAATTTTAACTAAATTTTGTATTCAAGTTCTGAGAACTTGAATCTAAATAGTGTAGTTAATAAATTTCACTAGCAAACATATCGCGGAAAAATATAGGTGAGTACAATAGAAAAGATAAGGAATGTCATAAAAGGTTAGTTAAGAAAGTTATATATATATATATATATACTTTCAAAGTCTTTAAAGTATTCCTGTATTTTTTAGAAATTAAATATTAGACAAATTTGACATAATAAACTTCAAAAATCTCATGAAAGTTCATGGAAGATTAGAAGCATGCATAAAGCACAAACAATATGTGTTATGAACACAATATTAAAAAAATTAAAAATTTGAAAACATTTTAACTTAAAATCAAGTATAGCAAAATCTAAAGTTAGCACATGCTTTTCTGATTGAAAGGGAATATATTAAAGATAAATATAACAAAAATGACTGCATCAAAA
Organism: Galagoides demidoff; assembly: GCA_963574575.1. NCBI lineage: Eukaryota > Metazoa > Chordata > Mammalia > Primates > Galagidae > Galagoides > Galagoides demidoff. Next base: position 5,028 of record CAUYQV010195928.1, read on the forward strand.
TTCATTAGTCTGGAAACTGATAAATAAGAGAAAAATTGGAAACTTCCTAAATTCTACATTGTAATTGAAAATGATATTCCATATGTTTTTCATTTTGTTCCAAACCCTTTTCCACAGACCAAAGTTCATTGGAAATTCTCCATATAATCAGTTACTCCTTCACATGCAATGGGAATATACAGCCATTTGACAAAATATAGAGCAAACAATCCCATTTATAAGTGGGCAAGAGACATGAACAGAATCTTCTCTGATGAAGACAGAAAATGGCCAAGAAACACATGTCAAAGTGCTCATTGTCCCTAATCCACAGAGAAATACAAATCAAAACCTCCCTAAGATATTACCTAACCCCAGTGAGAATAGCTCATATCACAAGTGCCAAAGCTTCAGATGCTGGCATGGGTGCAGAGAGAAGGGAACACTTTTACCCCGGTGGTGGGATTGCAAATTAATACAGCTACTATGGAAGAAAGTACAGAGAATCCTCCAAAAGCTAAAAGTAAACCTTCCATTTGGTTCCCAGAAATCTACTCAGAAGAAAAAAAAAAATCATTTAACCATAAGGACATTTGCACTAGAATGTTCATTGTAGCTCAATTCACAATTGCCAAGACGTGGAATCAACCCAAGTACCCATCAACTCTGGAATGGATTAATAAACTGTGCTATATGAATACCATAGAATACTATTCAGTCATAATAAGATGGAGACATTAGATATTTTGTATTAACCTGAGTGCAGTTGAAGAACATTCTTCTTAGTAAAGTATCACAAGAATGAAAAACCAAGCATATTCACTGTATACAATACTAATAAGAAACCAATAGATAAAGAACTACATGCTCACACAAAATAAAAACATAATTAAATCCAAGGGAGGCAAAGGAGGAGAGGAAGGAAAGAGGAGGCAGAGAAGGGAGGAGGATTGGGTAGGTCTCACTTAAGGTGCAGGATATAAGATTATATAGCACAATGTAGTTGAAGGGCTCAGCTACAACTTGAACTTTACTTAACAAATACAAACAATGTAACCTAATCATTTCTGCCCCCAATACTAATCTGAAATTTAAAATAATTAATTAATGTAAAAAACCAAATTGTATGTATAATTTATTCTGTGCTCTGATGTACATCATGTGTACATCTTCAAAATTTTGTATAACACATAAGCTGCAAACACAGCTCTCACAGTCTATGTGTCGCTTTCTCTTTTATTGGACGTATTTTCATTATTTGTAATTTCCTAGGCTGACTTGTTTTAAGTATGGGGGATGGAAAGTGCCAGGTTTGGGTGGCATATCTTTGTGGGATGGGTTGACATTAGACGCCCTGCCCCTGTTTTCTTTCCAGTCCCAAACAAGCTTGTTTTTGTCCTGCCATCTTTCAAGGTTCTCCTTTGATTGCTTCTTGTGTTACTGCCAGAGTTCAGAAAGTTCATAATTGTGCTTAGTGGGGAGGTGTAGGAAAATAGGGGTCTATGCCACTTTATCACTAACTTTTTTTAGAAGTCAATAGTATGAATTATATCTTCAATTCCATTTTAAATTGTAGTCATCTTTCAGTAGCATGGCAACCAATGAATCAAGTTGTTTAAGCAGAAAGTGTCTAATACTGTCTTTTCAGGACATCTCTTAGCAAAAGTATTCTGAGAAGTAGAATGTCCAAGAAAAAGCCTAAAATTTATATATTAATTGAGCTAGTTTTCCTTGAGGTAGAGAAAGAAGAAATGATACATTTTCCCACACTCAAACATTACCCTAGTTCTCCACTAGATTCTCAGTTTGCATCCACAGCAATCGGAACTGGACTGGTACAGAGTAGGCTCTCAATAAATAGTTGGAGAAGGCTTGAATAAACGAACTGCTAGAAGTCCTTATACAATTATTAGAACAACAATAGAAAGATCCATTATATAGACATATGGCCATGCATTGAAAGAGCTTGTGTCAATGCTCTAAAACAAAATAAGTTGAATACATATCAACATATTAAACAAGAACCATATGTGATGTTTCACATTGCAATTTACCAGTGATTAAATGGTTTTTATGGACCTCTTGCAAAAGTCAAATATTTATTGTTGAAATTTGAAATATAGGAGACAGATTGAGCATATACAAGAGTAATACTTCAGAAACAAGAAGATAAAAAAGCTCAATTGGAAATGTTGATCAGTCAGGATATTTCTATTTTGCCATGTACAAGAGATAATTCAATGAGAATAAGCCAACTTACAACAACTGTGATGTAACTGTTTACCTCTCTTCCTCAAGACAGTGGTTAATTATGTGTGCTCCCCAAGAAACTGCCAAGTCTAATTCCTGTTTCTATGACTGCCTAGATTTTCAATCTTGGTACAATTAATTAGGTTAACTGGCTCTCTATTCCCTGACATAGATTGGATAATAGCAGTTATCTATAGAGTTTAGAAGAAAACTGAATCATTAAATATTTAGTACATGTTCAGCACAGTGCCTGGCAAGTAGTAAACGTGGCACAGACATTATTCTTTTTCCCATATTAAAAAATTAATGTATATCCATGAAGTATTCATTTTTACTGTGTGATGTTTTAATTAAAAATTATGTTAAAAGAAAATTGTTTTATAATTAATTGAGGGTATAGCCTGTTTTGCTAATAATTTCTACAGATTTCTCTTTTGTAAAATGTGTGCCTGTGTGCCTGACTTACTTTCTTTCTCTCTCTCTCTCTCTCTCTCCCTTCCTTCCTTCCTTTTTAAAAAATTTTTCATTCCGTGAGTACATAATAGTTGTATATCCTTATAGAGTACAAGTGATGTTTTGATACCTAAGTACAATATGAGTTAAGCAAAGCAGGGTAAATCGAGTATCCACACCTCTAGCATTTATTATTTCTTAGGAACGTTGTAATTCCACTAATTTAGTTATATCACAAATACCCAAACTTACTGTTGACTAGTCGGTTATGCTATCAAATATTGTTGATTCTATTCAACTACATTTTTGCACCCATTAACCATCCTCACTAAATCCCTGACTCACTAGTAACCTTCTTATCCCTTGTTAATCACCATTCTACTCTCTTGGCTTCAGGAGATCAACTTTTTAAATATTTATCTCCCACATATGAGTGAAAACACAAAAGATTTGTTTTTTCTGTTCTCAGAATATTTCACTTAACATGATGTTCTCCAGTTCCATTAATGTTGTTCTAAATAGCAGAATTTAATTCTTTTTGTGGCTATGTAATATTCCATTGTATATGTGTACCACAATTTCTTTATTCATCTACTGAGGAACACTTAGGCTATTATCAAATTTTGGGTATTGTGAAGAGTGCTCCAATAAACATGGGGATGGAGAAATGTTTCCAATATACTGAATTTCCCCCCTTTAAATATAGAACCAGAAGTAGGATTGCTGTGCTATATGGTAGTTCAGTTTTTAGTTCTGATTAACTTCCCCACTGTTCCCCATAGTGATTGCACTAACTTACATTCCACAAACAGTGTGAGGCTCCACTTTCTTTACATCACAACTTTCATTATCTCTCATTTTTTAGATAAAAACCATTTTAACTGGGGTGAAATAGCTCAATGTTTATTTGATTTGCATTTCTCTGATGACTAATAACTTTGAGCACTTCTTCACAAACCTGTTGGCCGTGTGTATATCTTCTTTTGAGAATATCTATTCAGATGCCCATTTTCAATCAGATTATTTGATTTCTTCTTATTACATTGTTGGAGCTTCTTATAAATTCTGACTATTAATCCCTTGACAAGTGGGAGGTTGCAAATATTTTGTCCTACTCTGTGGGTTGTCTCTTCACTTTTTTTATTCTTTCCTTTACTGTGCAGAGCTTTTGAGCTTGATGTAATCTCATTTTTCCAATTTTGCTTTGGTTGCCAGTGATTTGGTGGTAGTACTCAAGAAGTCCTTTCCCAAACCAATGTCCTGAAGCATTTTATTTAGGTAGTTTAATAGGCTCAGTTCATGTATTTGAATTTTTAATCCATTTTGATTTGATTTTGTATAAGGCAAGAGATACAGATTAGTTTCATTCTTCTGCAGATGAATATCCCATTTTTCTAGTACCATTTATTCACAAGACCGTCCTTTCCACACTGTATGTTCTTACACCTTTGTTGAAGGTAAGTTCAGTATTGATGGGTGGACTTATCTGTGGTTTCTTAATTGTATTCCATTGGTCTATGTGTCTATTCTTATGTCAGTGCAATGTTGTTTGGGTTACTACAGCTCTGTAATATAATTCAAAGTTAGGTCGTGTGTAAATATATAAACAAATGTAAATTAAACAATATGTTCCTGAATAACCAGTGGGTCAATAATGAGAATGTTATTTACTTCACTGTGGTCAGAGAAAATACTTGCTATGATTTCAATTTTTTGGTTTACCTTTGAAAACTATTCATGAACTGAGGAGAAGAGCATGTATTCTATACCTTTTGGGTGAAAGGTTTTGTAAATATCTATTAGGTCCATTTGGTCTATAATACAGATTAAGTCTAATGTTTCTTTGTTGATTTGTTATCTAGATGATTTGACCAGTGCTGAAAGTGGAGTGTTGAGGTCCCCAACAATTATTTTATGGAGGTCTATCTTTCTCAGTATCTCTCATAATATTTGCTTTATATATCTGGGTGCTCCAGTGTTGAGTGCACATATATTTAAATTGTAATGCTCTCTTGCTGAAATGACATCTTTGTAATTATATCATGACCTTCTTTGTCTCTTTTTAAAGTTTTTATTTTGAAATCTATTTTATCTGATAGAAGTATAACTACTCTTGCTTTGGGGGGGGTTCCATTTGCATGGAATATCTTTTTCTGTACCTTTATTTTCAGTCTATTTGTGCCTTTATAGTTGAAGGTTTCTCATAGACAAATACAGTTGAGTCTTGTTTTTTACACATTCAGCTACTCTTTTTGATTGGAGAGTTTGGTCTGTTCACATCGAGAGTTATTATTTATGTGTAGAGATAAGGACTTCATACTGTCATGTTGATTTCTGGTCTTTTCTTCTTCTTTCCTCTTTCTGCTTTCTTCTCTCTCCTTTCCCTTCCTTGTCTTCTCTTTTCTTTCTTCTTTCCTGTCTTCCTTTCTTAATAATGATTTCCTCTGAGAGTGTGCTTTAATTTCTCACTTTTTCTCCCCATAACTCTTGTAGTTTTTTTTTTTTTTAATTTAAGGTTACTTTGAGGCTTGTGAGAACATTTTGTAACTGATTTTTTTAAATATATAAGAATTCCACTTATAAACAAACAGGGAAGCTAATAGAAATCTAGTAGCAATTCTGCCCTATAACTTACTTCCTAGCCTCCAAACACTTTTTGACTTTTTCTTGTTTCTATCCACGTCTTTTATACTATCTGTCTCTCAAAACTTGTAGCTATTTTTTGTTAGTTTTCTATGCCAGGCTTTAATTCAAGATATCAATAGTTTATGCACTAAAATTATAGCAACAGAGTATTCTCTGTATATTTACTGCTATTTATCAGTGAGTTCTATAACTTCAAATGATTTCTCATTATTTTTATGGTCCTTTTCTTTCAAGAACTCCTTTTGGCATTTCGGCATTTCTGTAGGACAGAAATCCCTAGGCTTTTGTTTGGAAAAGTCTTTATTTCTTCTTCATCTTTGAAGGATATAATGTTCTAGAGTTAAGATTTTGTTTTGTTTTGTTTTCCCTTAAACATTTTGAATGTCAAGCCACTCTTTCTTAGCACATAAGGTTTCCACTGAGAAGTCTGTTGCCAAACATAATAGAGATACTTTATATGAGTTTTATTTTCCCCTTAATTTTTTCTTGCTTTCCTTTGGATCTTTTCTTTATCCATGACCTTTGGGAACTTGATTATTACATACCTCTTTAGGTAGCCTTCTTTGGGTTAACTTGGCTTGGTGTCAATCTATAACCTTTTTCTGCCTGAATACTGAAATCTTTCCCTAAGTTTGGCAATTTCTCTGCTACTGAATACTGTAATCTTTCCCTAGGTTTGGAAATTTCTTTTTCTTTTTTCTTTTCTTTTCTTTTCTTTTTTTTTTTTTTGAGACAGAGTCTCACTATTATCACCCTGGGTAGAGCACTGTGGTGTCACAGCTCACAGCTCTTGGGCTTAAGAGATTCTCTTGCCTCAGCCTCCTCAGTAGCTGGGACTACAGGCACCCACCACAACAGCTACTAAATTTCTTACCCTATTTTTTCTCTCTACCTCCTCTTTAAGGCCAATAACTCTTAGATTTTCCCTTCTGGGACTAATTTCTAGGTATTTTAGGATTAATTCAGTCAGGTTTTTTTTTTTTTCCTATTTTTTACTCATTTGACTATATATTTTCAAATGGTCTGTCTTCAAGCTCACTAATTATTTCTTCTGCTTGGTCAATTTGCTGATGAGAGACTCTAATGCATTTCACAATTTGTTAATTTACTTCTTCAGCTTCAGAATTTCTGCTTGATTTATTTTTATTAACTCAATCTCTTCATTAAATTTCTCTAATAGGCTTTTAAATTAGTTCTCTATGTTATCTTGAAGTTCATTGATCTTCAGGACAGCTATTTTAAATTCTTTGTCCTAAAGGTCACGTACCTCCAATCACTCCAGGATTGGCCACTGGTAACTTATTTAGCGTGTTTGCTGAGTCATGTTTTCCTCTATGCTCTGGATGCTTGTGGATATTCATCAAGGTCTGAGCAATGAAAATGAAATGTTAGGTATTTATTTTAATTGCATAGACTGGGTTTATTTGAAACCATTGTCCTTGAGAGCACTTTCCAGATATTCAATGGGCATTGAGTATTGGGATCTAAATCTTCAGTCACTGTGGGTATATCAGCACTAGGATGCCCAAGCCCAGGAATGCTGTTATTCTTCCAGATTTCTGGTGCTAATGCTTTGGTGGACTTAGGTAAAATGTGTGAGATTCCCTGGATTACCTAGCAAAGTCTCTCATTCTTTTCCTTCATTCTTTGTGCTGTGCTTCTGGAGTTGAGAGAGGACTGATGTGGGTACTTCCTCATGGCTGCCAGCAGTAGGTCACATCTGAAGCCTATGGGAGCTATCAATGGCTACCTCTGATGTTCATTCAAAGCCCAAGGGTACTTCATTTGGCAGGTGATGATGAATGCAAGGACTGGGTTCTTCCCTTCAGGGAAGCATGACTCCTTTGGCTCAAATGGGGTCTAGAAATGCTGTCAAGGAACTACAGCCTGAACTGGAGGGCTTTGGGAGCTTTACTTTATACTTTATTTCACTGTGGCTAAGCTGATACCCAAGTTGCAAAACAGAATCCTCTGAGGTCTTTCTTTTCTTTTCTCCAAGTGTAAGAAGACTTTCTCTGAGCCACATTGCATGTCATTAGGAGAGAGATTAACAGGCACTGGCTTGGCCACTCACTGAAGCTGGTTCTCACGGGGTTATATGCGCCCAAGTCCTCTGGTTGTAAGCTAGCCTTGCTGCAGGTATTTCCCTAGGACTGTAGGCTTTTGGGCCCACTGAATTAAAAATGTAGTCTAAGCCCAGGCTGTTTTCTGTCATCCAGTGTTGGGTCTAGCAGGAACTTAGGCTTCAGGGTGGAGGATTTCCAGGCTGGCCAGGCTGATCTAAATGTTCCCCTCTATGGACACTGGCAGTATTCTCCATTCTGCTGCATCCCCCTGAGTCAATGTGACCCTGAAATTCAATGCCAAGTCCCTCAACCTTTGCATACTTGTTTCCCCTCAAGTACACTGATTCTCTTGCCTCTCAGCCTGCTGGAATGGTGCTGCCAGGGACTGGGGGAGAGGTGTTGTAGGCAATGCAAGGTGTTCTTTTCTGCCCTCGAGTGTCTCTTTCCTCAATAGATACATTAAAACAAAGTAATATGATTCCTCACCTAATTTTTGTTTCTTCTGAAGGTGCTTGCTTTTGTTGAATCTGACATACTTGTGAAGGGATGATTGCTGGAGGTTTCTATTTGGCCATCTCACTCTACCCTCTTTCATCCTTAACATGTCTTTTCTTGTTTTTGTTTTTCAAATATCATATGTACAAAATACAGGAAGTGGTTTTGTTTGTTTGTTTTATGACACATTAATGCAACTCAGATGTTATTTAGGAAGAAACAAAACATATACATTCTAAAAACAACATGAAAACCTGTTAAAGTATATATTGTGTTTGGATAAGTATGACATACATTTAGTGTCAGAAATTGCATTGTCATAAACAAGTCATAAAAAAGCAAAAAGCTAAAAAACTGGAAGAGTCTTAGTTGTTATGTATTTTTAAAATTACAACATTCCAAGAAAGTATGAAAAAAAATAAAGTTATTAGCAGTGCAGAAACAGAATATTGCCTATTTTAAAAAGAGGGAGCAAAGAATCAGAAATATAAATATATCAAATTACAAAAGAATGTGTATTACATATCATAGCCAGAAAAATGTATGGTACTTAATTCACCCTTAACCTCCATTTTCATGTTTGTTCATTGAAATTTTCATTTTATTATCTTGTTTGCCATGCAAAATTTAGTAAAGAAAGTAGGTATCATAGATGAAGAGTCTCCAAAAGCTAAAAGTTGCATCGATAATGACGATTTTCCTTATTTTTTTATGTGTACAATTGCAGATTGAATTTTTGAAAAATTACTCTTAAATACTTTACTGGTTTCAAGATTAGCATTCCACTTGAGATAATTGAAATGAATGAAAGAGATAATATAATCTTGCATTCACTTGAAAATTTTGCAACATTTTAAAGTCATTTTCCTTTAATACCACTATTTAACTTTTCTTCTATGAGACATATTATGAAGTATTTTAACTATACAGAGTGTTGGAAATAACATAATGAGGATTCTTATGACCATCACTCTGATTTAAAGTATTTAGCATATTTTCCAGAGTACTTTATATAAAAAGAGGAACATTACCAGAAAGCTGAAGGTTATCTTCTTTACTATCTCCCATGTATTTTTCTTCATATTCTTTCCTACAGGAGATCATTATTTCCTAAAACTAGGGCATGTCCCTCCTGGTCTATGTTAATTTTACTTTTCTCTCTCTCTATATATACATGTACCTACAAACAGTATGCAGTTTGCTTTCTAGTTTTAAATTTTATATAAATATAGCACATATTCTACAATTTTCATTTTTATTCAAAACATGCACACATTTATCCTTATTGATATTTGCAACTATAATGCATACCTATATATGAACATATATATGACAATATAGGTATGCATTATAGTTTCAAAATATATACATATGTGTGTGTGTATATATATATTCTTAATTTCTGTGTAGTATTTCATTGATGAAATGGCCATTATGTATTTACCTATTCTCTGATGATGATCATTTAGGTTATTCCCATATTTAATTGATGAAAAGCAAGCTGTAATGAATCTGTAATACGCCAGATTTCTCTGGAGATTACTAATGAATAAGATTTCTAGTATGTTGCCAAACTTCAATTTCATCAGAAATACTGAATTCTTTCACAAAGTGACTATACTATTTATAAACCATGAGAATTTTTAATCTCTCCACATCCATATTTGACAATCATACTTTTAATTTTTTTTCAACTTTTGGGTATAAATCATAGACAAGTTTATTTTAATCCTGCTCTGATTCACCATTCTTTGAGTATGAGTGAATTTTATGATCATGATTATGCCCTCTGCTCATTTTTATAAGGGCTCTTTGCCATTAGTTAATGAATTTATTTAGAATCATCATTTTTTCAGATAGCAAATAAAGAAATTTAAATTTCCTGATAACACAGAACATTTTTTCCCAGTTTAAGTCTTGAATTCGCAGTTTATGCCATTCCTTTACTATAAAAGTTTAATGTTTGCTTTCCATATTTAAACCTTAAAATTTGTGTCTATTGTTATAAACATTGTGACATAAAAAAATCATATTTTTATCAAATGTATAACTAGTTGTCCCAGAAAGTGTATTCATTAGTCAATACTTAAACCACCATTTTGCAATGTTACATTTTTGGCTCACTGTTCTGTTCCATTGTTCCAAATTGTTTATCCTCAACAGTGAAATTCACTATAAATTTTTAATTATCAACATCTTTTGTGGCAAACTCTCTTAATTAATTTCAATTTTCTTATTTTATTTTAATTTCAGAATCCGTTTGTAAAGAATTTGGTAAAAATTATAAATTTTAAGGAATAAATTTTGCTGATATATATGTTACTTTAAGCTATTTGTTCATTATTTATAACCATATAAATAATTATGATTTTTCCATAAAGGTCTTTTAAACTTTGAGTTGGATTTTATCCTATAATACTAAGATAGTCTAGTGTTAGAAAAGAGATAGATCAACGATAAAAAGAGTTCAGAAATAGTTTCATATAACCATGGCTCAATGAAATAGATCAACAAAAGAGAGAGTTCAGAAATAGTTTCATATATCGTTGGCTAATTTGGGGTATTACCAGCAATATAGTGGAAGAGGACTTTCAAGTAATTGTTTTCTTACACAAAAATAAATTTGAACAATCAAATTAAAAACACACACACACAAACTTCACAAGAGCTTGAGAATTCAGGTGAGAAATCATAACATATGAGTGGGAAAAAATAGGAAGAGATGTATTGAAGAGGGTAAGAAATTTGAGTTTTGTATTATCTGCTCACAAGCCTGAAAATGTAGCATGAAGAAAGAAAATCCCTTTATGGGGGAAGAAGAATGAAATGAATACCAGACTTCCCCACGAACCCCATCACCAAATTGACCCCAGTGAACCACGGCACTAGGCTGGTACCCATAGCCCCAAGTCCTCCCCAATGGAAGGCCAGCATTGAGAGTGCTAGAGAAAGAGTGACATTGGACAAAACGGTGACGCTAATCTTTATAATAAGAAACAGACCAAGGTTGATTCTTGTAAAAGAGAATGATTAAACCATGAGAAACCAGTAAATATATTGATTTTTGTACGACACTATATGTGTGATTTGATTATGTTTCATTATGTATAATTTTGTACAATATTCTCTAATAAAAGCTGCACAAGACAGTAAAGTATATGTATCTATCATTCCAACAGGCCTACTTCCTTACACTGACCATCTCTGTATGTTGGCCACTTTGTTCCAGCACAATGGTCAACTTATTAATGGTCTACTATATTTCTACTCATAAAGACACCCAAATTATAAGGCCTACTATTCTTTGCTTATTTTTATCACTATAAAATATCATTGATTTTATTTTTAATGATTAATTATAAGTGAGTACTCTGTGACTATTCTTTATTTATATGTTTCATCAACATAAGGTGAACAATTTTATGGCATAAAGGTTCTTTTTTTCACACACATTAAAGCCTTACACATTTTAGAGATGGGGCTAGAAATTTGATATTCCTATGGGGAAAAGTAAATATATAAACATAGAAAAAAGTGGCTTTTCTAAAATTTCCTACGCCTAAGGACAGGATTCATTGCCCCATTATTTGTAATAAATGGAAACCAATTTATAATAAAAAGAAAGAAAGAGCACTATTTTGGTATATCTCTGAGAACAGAAAGAATTCTCTTGACAATAGAATAGAAGCTACTTCGAAAGGTGCATGCACCGTGTATTAAGAGCCTAATGATAAGGAAGAAGGAAATCAAAGATATCTGTTTTATTAAAAGTGAATTATGTATGCACCATCTTCTCACCAAGCTCACCATGGATTACAATTCAAACCTGCTGGAATTGCAAAAAGGAATGATGACAATTAAAGTTACCATTTTTAACAGTGGTTGATGTGTTATGATGTCAGATATGTTTTATCTTTTGAAAAGTGTAAAACTTTGTACCTTCGAGTCCCAAAGCAGCCACTGCAGTGCACAGCAGTAACAAAGAATGGCAACTGAAAATGGAAAATCTTTCATTGAGGCTGCATAACCCTATGAGAATTCTCCCTTTATGGTAAATGAATTCTGAACTAAGGTTGAAAGTATTTTCTGTCTTGATATTAGGGTTCATTTTAGGTCGCTTTTAAGTTTTGTTTCACAATAAGGATCAGACAAATAAACAAATCTTCAGGTTAAACACCACAGAAGAATTTTATAACCAATTTCTACCATCCTTCAGGCAATCAGGAGAAGGAATAAAGATCTGTATCCAGAGGGGGGGTCTTCATAATCTATTCCCTCTGAGAATCCACACATACTAGTGGGAGAGAAGGGTAATAGGCACTTGACTCATTATCCTACATTTCTCTTACCACTGGGTCTTTCCTGTTTACTTCAGGTGAAAACATCACCTCTATCAGCAGGTACATGACAATGTGTCATAGGGTTAGAAGACATCCTCCTACTGCATTAAAGCGATCCGTATAAGACAAATCAAAACTGAGGAAGCTTTTGGTGTCATCATGATTCTTAACAATCACTGCCCGACATGTTTACTGCCTGTCCAATTGATATGTGCTCCACTTTTTTGCAGAGAAATATACTTACTCTGAGTTGAAACTATTAAGATATCATTGGAATAAATGTTTATAATTTAGGCCATTAGGCTTTTATTAATTAATGATCTGGTAACAATCTAATGTAGTTTTTCTCAATTCTAGTAGCATATTAGAATTGAAACCTTTTAAAAATATATGAATCCCTAGTACTCACTCTCAGACATTCTCATGGTATTGTTCAGCCATCTTGTTATTTGTAAAGCTTTATAGGTTAATAAATGTTCAGCCATAGTTGAGGATCACTGATTCAAAATAAACCTCCAGGGCTGGGCGCAGTAGCTCACTAGCACTCTGGGAGGCCTGGGTGGGTAGATCTCCTGAGCTTACAAATTCAAGACCAGCCTGAGCCAGAGCAAGACCTCATCTCTAAAAATAGCTAGGCATTGTGGCGGGCATCTATAGTCACAGCTACTGGGGAGGCTGAAGCAAGAGAATCGTTTGAGCCCAAATGTTTGAGGTTGCTGTGAGCTGTGATGCCACAGTACTCTACTGAGAATGACAAAGTGAGACTCTGTTTAAAAAAAAAAAAGAAAGAACCTCCATATATATTTTATTAGAGCAGAGAAAGTTAGACCCCAAAAGAATATTTCCAAGAACTCCACCAACTATAGAAAATAGTCTTTTGTGGTCCAATAAGGTAATGCATTCTAGGAGAAAATAGACTTTGTAGCCAGACTTGCTTCATACTCCCATCCTGCTACTTCTTAGGTGTGTGAATCTGGATGACTACATAATCTTTTTGAATCTCACTTTTCTTACATGAAAAATTTTTTAAAAAATCACTTATCTTATAAATAAATTTAGAAAGAAAATTTAATAAGTATCAAGAGTTCAGTGCTATTTATTTCTTTCAGTTTTGTACTAATCATTTTAAGGTAATTTTGTAAATTAGTTTTCATTTAATCATTCGACAATTGTTTTTTGAACATCTACAATATACACATGTTCCATCCTAACAGGTATGTCTTTTACTTCCTCAAAGAGTTATTTGTATTTATTATTTCTACTTTTTCATATTTCAATTACTCCTCCAACTCATTTGAATGTCTCCCTTCCTACTATGTCATCTAAATGAATTACTCTGCCAATGACCTTCCATGTTGCCAAATCTGATGGAAAATCTTCCTCTTTTTTGATCCATTCTTCAATTTCTTTTATTAGTGTATCTTCTTCAATTCAGGCTTCAAATGCTTGAAATTTTTTGCAAGATTTGATCTTACTCTCCTCTTCCCACTCTACTCTTCCTTTTTGGTGACTCTAATCCACGTGTATTTATCCCCAGCCTGCAAATACTACCTAATTGCCAACCTATCCATCAAATTTCCACCAACATCTGAATGTCTCAAATAAACTCCACACATTCAAAATTGTAATTGTTCCTATTTCTTCTAGATTAGTCCACCATCTCTTCAGATCAACTAAGGAGTCAACCTTTGTTTTGTTTTTTTTGAGACAGAGCCTCGAGCTGTCCCCCTGGGTAGAGTGCTGTGGCATCACAGCTCACAGCAACCTCCAACTCTTAGGTTCAAGCAAATCTCCTGTCTCTGCCTCCCAAGTAGCTGGGACTCCAGGTGCCTACCACAACGCCCAGCTATTTTTTGGTTGCAGCCATCATTGTCGTTTGGCGGGCTTGGGCTGGATTCAAACCCACCACCTCAGATATTTGTGGCTGGCGCCTTAGCCACTTGAGCCACAGGCACCAAGCCAGGAGTCAACCTTTGATACATCTCTTTCTTTTACCTTCCATTCCAGTCGTCCAAAAATTATATCAATTTTATTTCTAAAATACTCCCCCAGCATATCAACTTTTCACCACCTAACCCCATTTATGATCATGCTAGCATGGACTAGGGGATTAGCTTGCTACCTATGTCTCCTCAACCATTCTTGTCCCTTCTAATACATTCTGTATAGAGTATTTGCTAAAATTCAAAATTGATCATGCTACTTTCCATATTAAAATGCTCTTCCTTTAGGAAAAAAAACCCACAAAACTATGTGACATAAGCTTTAAGCTATAGGGACATTAGAGGTGAATGATTTTCTCTCTGTCTGCTTCTTCAGCCTCTTTTCAGATCATTTTTTCCTCATTCACTTTGTTCTAGCCAAAGGCCTTCTTTCATTTCATCTGATTAGCTGTGCTCCTTTCTACCTCAGGCTATTAAATAATATATTGCTTCTTCTGGAATACTCTTTGCCAGCTCACTTCTTTTGTCTACCTCAGTTATAATAAATTTTCTGATGTCAGTTCTAATATCACTTTTTTTTTTTTAATTTAAGCCTAGGTTACTTCCCCAGTTATGTGCTTTAAGGTCCTCTATGTACTTTATGTCATTTCAGTACATTTGGTTAATAGATATTTCTTTGTATGATTGCTTTACTAATATTTTTTCTTATATAAGCTTCATGAGGAAGAGTCTACCTATCAAACATATCATAATAAGCCTGGACAACAGCAAACAGCATAAGAATCACTCATCTTCAGCACTAAATGAATTTTTTTTCCTGTTAGATATGGAGAGATGAGTGAATACTTTCCAGGAATATATACACATAAAATAATTAAGTAATTAAATTTTTAGTATTATATGAATATCCAACTGAGCCATCGAAGGTCAGTAAAAGATTAGATCAGATACACACGTGTACATACACATACATACATAGGACATCTGATAATTAGTACACAAAGTCATCTTAGAAAAAGTTCTGCATACCTCACTGCTAAATATTACTATAGTCACCTCCAAAATACTCCCCTTGGGAAGCTATATAGTGACCAAGCACCTAGTCCACTCTTCAAATAAATTTTAGAACTCTTTTTCTGAAGTCCATCAGGGCTTTCACCATAGGAGATGTGACAATTAAGTCTGCAAACTTGTCACCAGGAGCTTACATTAGCACCTTTGTACAAACAACTCAGCAAGGTTTAATAGCCTTGGTATATATTAGTGTCTCACAGCTCTGTTTATGTCTGTGTGTGGTGGTGTTTGGCTGAGCAGCGTTCATTATTGTTGTTGTGTGTCTTTGTTTGCTGTATGATAACAGCTCTGCTGGTCATTATGGATAAAGTGTTCCAAAATTGCTTTGAAGGGTGGACTAGGCGCTGGCATCAGTGCATAGCTTCCCAAGGGGAGTGTTTGAATGTTACTGTAATGATATTCACCAACAAAGTATGCTTGACTTTTTTCTACAACAAATTCACCAACTTAATTGTCACACCTCATATGTGGTATATATATGGAGTAGACGTTGTATTTTAAATCTCATGTATATAGAAATTTTCAATTTGCTGTAAGTAGAGGACAACAACGTATCTCCAGTTTCAGGTGTTAGGTTGTTCTTACAGACAATGTTTGTATTCGCTGTGATTTATATGAAGTTTTTTAGGGTTTTTTTTACAAGCTTAATCTCTAAGATTACAGGTCCAGTTTCTATGGAAAGTAGTAAAATCAAAATTTAGCTGCTACTCTAAATGCTTTTTCCAAATGCTAACTGGTTTAGACTTTTCTGAACCAGCACACTTACCTACTTCAGAACATTTTGAGCAGAGTCTTCACTTTAATTAGCATGTCCTTTATGATAAGCCTAGATAAACAGTGCTGCTCTATCAGAAACTTACTCTTCATGGACGATGGCAGCTATGGCAGCTATGGCAGCAGTGTACTTTTCACAAATATTTGTAAGACCAACATTCACTCATGTTAAATGCTCATAGCCTACCTTTGTCCTTAGTCTGTCAGTTTGAGTTTTTAGGTCTAGTTGGTCTAGTTTCTTTCCTTTTTTTTTTTTTTAATTTTAATGTTGGGGACTTATTGAGGGTACAAAGATCCAGGTTACAGTGCTTTCATTTGTTAGGCAAAGTCCCTCTTGTAATTGTGTCCTGCCCCAAAAAGATGTGTCACACATTATGACTCCCCATACCCCTCTCTCTTTCCTTTCTTCTCTCCCTCTCTTCCTTCCCTCTCTCTACTCATCCTTTCCTCCGCCCCCTCACTCCTTCCCTGTCTTTGTTCTCTCCTTCCCCACTACCCGCTCTCCTTCCTTCTCTCTGCTCATCCCTTTCCTACTCCCCTCTCTCTTTCCCTCTCTCTGCTCATCCTTTCCTCCACTCCCTCCCTCCTTCCCTCTCTCTGCTCTCCCCTTCCCCCACCTCCCTCCTTCCTTCCCTCTCTTTGTCCCCCCCTTCCCTCACCCCCCACCATGTACTAGGTCATTAATTGTCCTCATATCAGAATTGAGTACCTAGAATTCATGCTCAGGTCTAGTTTCTAATAAAGGTTTCTAGTTCTAGAACTTACTTTTTTCCTACTAAACTAAGTCATTGGTCATTTCAATGCTAGAGGATGAGGATAAAGAAAAGTACACAGGCTCAGACATTCATTATGAATTAAAGATAGAAGATTAAGAAAGAGAAAAACAAGTGAATCTTGCAATTAGCCCACATGATTTCAAAGGTAGCTAAGCCAGGGACAGAAAGTTGATAGGGAGGAAATCTGATGGAAGAGACTTAGTCTTGTTTTGATGACTGCAAGTTTTTTCTAGAAAGTTTGCTTCTGAAATCAATACTTTGCAGTCTGTAAATAAGAAGTACCTCTTGATGGGGGAAGTGCTCTAATGAATCATGCTGTGGTAATAAAATGGCCATGCCTCGGGGAAAAAGCAACATAATAAGATTATGAGGATTGTACTTAAAAAGCCTGTGATATATTTTCAAAGAAATGCCCTAGAAGCCTAAAGAGACAAAAGTGACAATCAGAATCTAGGAGAAGCAACATTTTATTATGCACTTTACAGTTCTAGGTCTATTAATGTATGCACTGTATTTGCTTAGTTAATTATAAAGCTAAAGTTATACTTTAATGAATCTCATACTTTTTATAAAGTTTCCATATTTCAAACAAAATGTCATATTCTTTTGCAGAAGACTGTAATAAAATTTTATGCCAATCTACTCCTGAAGCATTCACCAATATTTATCTGTTTTACTTTCAAACTTTGTTTCAAGGTCTATTTACAATTGCAAGCTTCTCAAGGATCAAGAAATTAAACGATAGAGAAATTTTTAGAGATTTTTGGACAGGTATTCAAAACATAGGTATTAACATAAATATTGACTTTGTGTTTTGTTGAACATCTAGATTTATTGTCTCTCTGGGCAAATATTGACCTTATCCTCCAGGTCAATAAATCTCTATGTTCATACACTATAACAAAAGTCAATATCTGTAACATATCCATTTTCCCAGACAATAATTACTTCTATTCATGCTGAAATGATTAGTGTTTAAAAGCTAATGTTTATTAAAAAGGAAAGAAAATATAAATAAAAATGTTAATTGTCAAATAAAAGTTTAAAACTTGTTTACTAAACAAATAAGTAATCCTACTATGAATAGAGTATGCTAAGATTTTGGTAGTTTAATTTGCAAATTCAAATTTTGTAAGAAAAACAAAAACTGGGGCAGCACCTGTGGCTCACAGGAGTAGGGTGCTGGCCCCATATGCTGGAGGTGGCGGTTCAAACCTGGCCCTGGCCAAAAACTGCAAAAAAAGAAAGAAAGAAAGAAAAACAGAAACTGTTTCTGATCAGTGAAGAAAACAGGAAAGGGAAGAATTAAGCCTGTAACCTTGGGTTTGTACAAAACTCTTTTTAGGTTTCATTTTTCTTCCTAACTACATACCTTTAGGTTTTTCCCAGCTACATCTTTTAGAAATGAAATTTTGTTGTATTAAGCTGCTGAGACTTTTTTTAACTTTCACACAACCTTGTCTTTAATGTTACTATGTGTGTATAGCACCTAATAGAATTAAGTAGACTTAATCATTTTAATTTCATAAATTATAATAATCCTCTATTTAATTTTTTTTTGAGATAGTTTCACTTTGTCACCCCTTGGTAGAGTGTTGTGGCATCACAGCTCACAGCAACCTCAAATGCCTGGGCTTAAGCGATCTAGCCTCAGCCTCCCAAGTAGCTGGGACTACAGAAAGGCACCCACCACAATGCCCAGCTAGTTTTTTGTTTTTAGAGATGAGGTCTCACTCTGGCTCAGGCTTATCTCAAACCTGTAAGCTCAGTCAATCCACCCATGTCAGCCTTCCAAGTGCTGGGATTACAGTCATGAGCCACCATGCTCGGTGCTCATCTATTTAATTTTATATTTCCAAAATAGTGGACAATCTTGTGGTGACTTTCTGTGATTTTATTTTGAACTTTTTCTAATTTTGAATTTAAAAAATAAGCAATTTGTATTATATATCTGGTGGGAAGTCAGAGGTCCTGTCTATACTAAATAGGTATTTCTGGGAATGAATGGAGAAACTTGGGCTTGTGTTCAAATGATTTATTTATTCATTTATTTTTTATTGAATCATAGCAGTGTACATTAATACTATCATGGGGTACAGTGTACTGTTTCTGTATACACTTTGAAATACTTTCATCCAATTGGTTAACATAGCCTTTAAATAATCAGTGTGAACAATAGTCATCTGCTTTATAAGGAGATTGCTAACCCTATCCAGTAAATGCCTACTGTGAGCATTAAAACTATTTCCTAACACCCAGTTCTCATCACAACCTCCAGGTTAAAAGAACAGTTGTGTTTCCCCTCCTCCAAAATTAGGTACGGACATGTAATTCATCAGATGTGGAATGTTTCACTTTTAAATGGAAGCATCCACTTGGCCTTGCATGCGATGGTAGAGACAAAAAAGTGAAATAATTTAGATCACTGAGTATAAACGACAGATTGCATGAAGGGATACCCAAACTTGCAATATACTTTTGATAATAAGAAAAAAAATGTGATATTAGCTATTAATATAAGAGGGTAAATTTTGCTTACACTATAACATAACTTTGCTATTTATACTGCTCTACTATTTAGCGAAATAAACGAGGAATCTACCTCTAGGCATAATGCTAGCTTATTTTGCACTTACAGAATTGATACAATCATTGAGAGGCCTTTGATGTCAATGACCGAAAATAAAGAAGGAAAAATGAAGAACAAAGGAAGAAAACAACCTACCTCATTTGGACCTACAACAGGTGTTTTTCTGCTTTCAATTTCTGTTACTTTGTTACTGTTCTTCATTCACCTCTAAAAATTACTTTTCAGGTTCGACTTTACCTGGTTTGGCTGGAGGCCAAAGTTTCCAGGCATGGTTCTCATTACAATTCCAAACATGACTTCTTCTACTGTCACCTAATTAAACAAGGCCCTTTTTTGTGTGTATTCAGCAATAATGCCGTCGTCTCTATAGACTCTACTGACTATAATTAATTGTTACTTTATCTAGAACTTAGTGGACTATAATTCCTCAGGCCAATTTCATAAGAATTATGGTCTTGACATAAACCTAATCTTGAAGAGATTACCCTATGTCATCATTATGAGTCTCTCCGTGGCAGTATATAACCCTATCATTGAATGACAATGCTGTGGATCTTGGCATTTAGCTACGTAAGTTAGTGGCAACAATATTAGAAATGGCAGCCCATTCACCTTTCAGGGTGATAACACTAATACAGCCGCTTCTCTTCATTTGTGCTCTAGAGGCTGACTCAGGAGATGGTATGATGGAAAACCTCGGAAGAGTCGTTTATCACAGAGTTAGAAAAGCAAATGCTACTGATATAATGCATTTTCTCTCCTGGCCAAACACTGTATGTCTTTTATGTCCTTGAAAGGAGGTTTCCTAGGTAATTTGGGGTGCTGAATGTCAGAAGGGGAGACCTTATGATTTTGATCAGCAACTTGTTATTCTCTCACAAAAATTATACTCTTGAAGTATAATTATTTTCTATTACTTTCATCCATCTTTGTGATAGTTTTGGACTTGTTTCCTAGGCTTATCTTATATTTATTTCTATTTTAAAAGAAAGTAATTAAACTAATGAACTTTCTTAGAACACTTTATTTCTCCCCAGGTAGAATAAATTGAACTGCAATTACTAAGGAAAAAATTATTATCTAATTTTATAAGAAGCTATTACCACCATGAATATATCTGTGTGTATGACTGTGTATACACACTACCTTATAATCACTTAAATACCAAAACTAATTCATGAGCTCATGGCCTATATACAGATAAACAATATAAGGGTTATTATGTCATGTTATTTTGTTCTGCTATTATTTTCCATCATTTTTTGGTCCCTACAACTATACTGAAAACAGAAATTCTGTTTAAGATGCCAAAAGCTACTAGCAAAAAGCTGATCATTTTTAAAGGCAATGGATGATTTTTATTAAGTAGAATGTTTAACTTAATCATGGGCAAATAGAAATTTTGTGTGTTCTCAGATCTATTTCAAAGTATTCAGACAGTGAGGTCAGGTGCATTCTCCTTTGGTTTTTCTCATCCAACGTTTCCATGCAAAGTTTAAATATAGAAGGTGTATTAAAAAGGTATATTACAAAGATATCCTGACCCTACACCTGTCCTCTACACATAGCTAGAGATACTTAATTCACAGCTCGGCCTTGCTCCAGGGTTTATATTTAGTAAGTTGTTAAAAAGAGAAATCTTAGTCTAGTGAATGATTCATTATTAAATCAACTGATGTTACCAGTTCTATTATGACTTCACATTATAAGACTACACACTAGCTTCAATACCCCCCAGCCTATCATCAAGGAGGACATGTATTAATCAACACTTGCCCAGTATTCTACTTCTTCTCATACCAGGACCCTCCCTCACTACTACATAAATTTTCAAAACAAAGTACAATTCCTGAATGCAAGTTTTGCATCAGGAAAAACAATCTATAGAGAGGCAACATCCATCTGTCTATGTCACCTAATACTGAATACCCCTGGAACGTGTTTTTCTCATCTGCCAAACTTCCCAGCTCTCTCATCATACTTCCATATCACCTCTGACACTACACAAACCCATGGAGTGAGGTCATACTCTCCAGGATCTATTCCTCAGCCACTTATTAGACTTCCTCCCTGTCCCCACGTCTTACATGTCCACTACTATCTACTCCCAAATTCCAGCCCCACATTCAAAAGGATATATCTAGCTACCTTCAATTTAGCCTAAACTGCTATCTATAAAATACTGTACATCTTTTCTTCAAGTTATTACAAGAGTTATTCGTCTCCTCTCTTTATAAAATTTTATTTCTTCTTCAAAGACCAGAGGTATATTTAATCTTCGGCATATAAGAATATGTTATTTTAAGTGTGTTAGACCTTTTATTCAAATACAATGTGAGTTCTAATAATATCTCACATACTTGATCTAGTTATTACAGTTTTTTATATAAATATTATCTCCAAAATGCTTTCTCTGTATGTCTAGGAAGCATTTAGTATAAACCCGTAATATTCAGTATCAGCTCCTGGATAGTGATAACTATATCAGATTCGTCAAATACAAAATAAACTTTAACATGATTTTCTCCTGTAATCTTAATTAGAAACAATTGTTTTCTACAGTTCAGGTTTATATTGTTTTTTAAAATGACAATAGAGACCTTGAAAATATCTATAATATTGTTCTTTATTATGTATCCTAGAACAAAAATAGAGGTGTTTTTCTTTTCTTTGTGTTCTGTAAATAAAATATCTTCTCATGCTGCATTGAATGCACAGGTAGCTTTAATAAGCAAGAATCAGATAATGCTGAAAACTCATATTTTTCATTAAATCATCAGAAGTCATCTCAGATTTTCAAAAAATGCTGACTTCTCACCTTGAAAACTAAGGTGCATATGAGAGACAATTGCAATGTCCATTTATAAGTTTATGATTCTCTGAGCCATCAAGATAGCACTCAGAGCATAAAAAAATAGAAAGTCCATGAATTGGATGCCATTTATTAAACAATGTAAACCTATAGAACTCAAATATCTATAGACTTCAATATGGGAAACAAATACGATGTGTTCCTATAAAACTAATATCCAAATATCCCAATGCTTTTACTGTTTTAAAGTGTAAAAGTTTGATAATGACATATCCTTACTATCACTTATAAGTACTTGCACTAACATTTGGTCCTCTGAAATTAAATCATGTGACAAAGATTGCTGGTGGAAGGAGTCCCATAATAAAAACTAACATGTTTTAAATGTTTTTTTTTTTTTAAATACCACTTTTTGCAAAAGAAAGGCACAAGCCTCATATAATGCCAAAATCTGACAGAAGACAGGGTTTTTACCCAAATGTACCAGGGAGAAGAAGAATGAGAGAGTGATAGGGTCAGTTGGCAGCTTGGAATTTTGCTCCAAGGCATGCTACAGAGAACAAGACAAGAGAGATGATGCAAGGAGTCGTCCAGATAGAAATGAGGGTTAAAAATTCTGGAAAGATGGATTTTTCATGGGATGGAAACTAAAAAGAGACAATACATTGGGCTATAGTCTGGATCAGTGTGAAAGCACTTACCTCAAAGAAGTAATTAAAGGAAATAGAGCATTTGTTGTCAGAAAGCTTATATATAATGTTAACTTAAAATAAATCATTGCATTTGATTAGGAGACTATTGGAGACATTTAAGAAAGCAATTTAAATAAAGCAATCTGTTGGAATAGGATCCTATGCATAGGGTTTGATCCTATACATGTAAGTTTGAAAGCATTTAATGTCACAGTGTCATTGGTAATGCCTGCAATGGCAAGAATGGATACCTATCAGTAAAATGTACACTATTCAGGTGATGGGCACACTCAGAACCCAATTTCACCAATATATAATTTAACCATGTGACAAAAAAATCATCCATACCCCCAAATCTATTAAAATAAAAAAATGGATTTTGGATCCAATTTCCTATTCTGTATATGTTCATCAGCACACAATGTCACAAAGTTTCAATGTGATATTTTATTTAAAAGGAGTATCTCAAGTATAAATTCTAATATATTGGTAGTTTTCTAGGTATTGGTTGCATAACGTTGATTTTAGAGGGAGTAGATCTTTCAAGGTTAGAAGACTGTCACTCAGAAACAGATTGTGTCTTCCTTTTCTCTGGTTCTCTCCTCCTATTTCTATGTTCCACAGGGCATAAGAACTAACTATAAATATTGAATAATTGGGTCATGATAGTGTGGTGTACTCTTGTCTTCTTGCATTGAAACAATTAATTGTAACAATTAATACAGGAAGTACTTTTCTATACATGTCGTCCCCATCTTCTCACCTATCAATGACCAACTCATTTCTGTTTGTCTTCTGAGCTTACCACTCCACACAGTTTTTTTTTTTTTAACATATTCATTAGTAGCAGCCATGTTATTAAAAGTAAAGAAGATTGTTTTGAGAGAGATCTTCCTTTTGCTTATCTCTTTACCAACAAAACATTCCCTGAATTCTAGACTCAGAATCCTAAGTCAGCACCTAAAAAACATAGCAGCTTCCTCTGAAGCATTAAAATACGTGATAGAGTGGAATTTTCACCTTAATAAAAGTTAAGACCAGGAAGGCTTTAAAGAGTCAGCCTGCCTCTGTCCTGCTCAGCTTTGCTCATAGGAAACTTGTGTGTTACCATCACTGTGGATCTCTTCACCCATGTCTGTCACCTTGTAAGCATACCATTAAAGAATGCTTAAAAAAAAAAAAAAAAAAAACCAGTGGCAATCCAACTCAATTTATTAATGTCCCTAAAATGTTAATTTTTTTTTTTTTTTTACCAGTAATCAAAGATTTATTCTTAGTTTTAAATTTTCTCTTCAAGGAAATAATATAAGTTACATGGGCAGGGGGTGGGTTGGGTGAATATCTTCTAAAGTTGTATCTCCAAAAAAATGGAGTGGGGTAGATCATATGAGTGCTTTGGATGTCACTGGAAGGATTTGGGGTTTCACTCTGAGTCACATAAAACGCCACTCTAAGATTCTGAGCCTAAGATAGCACGATCTGAGTTTTAAAAGGATTACTCTGACCACAGAGTAGACTATAGACTATAAGGAAGCAGGGAGGCCAGGTGAGAGATTATGGACATAACCCCAAAGAGAAATTATTGTGAGTCTGGATCAGTGTGAAAGCAGAGAGGAGGTAAGAATGGCTTTGGAGTCTAGATTATTCTAAAGATAGAGACAAGAGATTTTTCTGGGGATTAGGTGGATACAGGATGTGAGTGAAAAAGAGAAGTCAAGATGGCTGAAGATTTTCGACTTGACCACCTGGAATTATTAACAATAGCTGAGGTGATGACTTTAGAATGAGTTTCTGGGTGCAAATGTTAGAGATGGGGAGTTGATATAGAGACATGTTTTGGTGCCCATAGATAGACAAAAGGAGATTCTGACTAGGCTTGTAGATGTGCTACTCAAAGAATTTCTGACAAGATTTAAATTTGAGAGTTATCAGCAAGGAGATGGCATTTGAATCATGAATCTGGATACAATTTCTAAGAGAGTGATTAAAATAAAGGAGAGGATCAAAGACCAAGCTGCGGACTGCTTTCACACTAAAAGACCTAGAAAAGAGAAGAGAGAAGAAAAGGAGATTGAGGAGATCCAGGAAACTGTGCCATCCGGCCCCTCAGTAATGATAGCGCTTTGAAAGAGAGTTTCCTAAACATTAGTGACTCCTAATATTATGGAAATATTCATAAGAAAGGAATGCATAAATTAATACTCTTCTAAGAATCTTTATTTCTTGTCTATGCTATTGCTTTCTTTTCAACTGGAGTCATGATTCTTTTTCAAATATTCTGCTAATATATAATCATCTGGTTATTTTTGCAACGCTCTAGGCCTTGGCAAACAGAAGTTGCCAGGTCATTAGAATATGGAAAATATTTGTACAAAAAAAAATTGAAACCAAGGTCAATTTATTTTAGAATAATTACTCTAGGTTGGTATATCAGCCAGTGTTTAATCAGAGAAGCAGAATTAGCAACTTAATATATATTGGTGGGGAGGTGCTATTTATTACAAGGCATAGAATTACCCATTATGGGGCTCACCAAGAAATTCTGAAATCCATAGGATAGGAGTCAGTAGAACACATCACAGTAGGTTTGGATACACTGGCTCAAGCTGAATCTGTCACCATAGGCAGAATTTCTTCTCTTATTCTCCCTCCTTTCCTCATCCCTGCTTTTAAGGGTTTCCAACCAATTCAGTCAGACCTACCATCTTTTGTTACTTAAAAATATCTAATTAGGGGCTCTAATTATAACTGCAAAACTGTCTTCACAGTAACAACTAAATTAGCAATTGATTAAATGACTGGGGACTATAGCCTGGCCAAGTTGACACAACAAAAAAACACCACAGGGGGAAGACAACTAGAATTCATTTTTATTATAGTCTAGCTAGTGCAAAAAAACACAGCTGGTCTTACCTATATACACATTATAGCAGCAGACTATAACAGAATACAGCAGACTGGTTAGTTTATATTTTGCTCACATTTCCGGAGCCGGAGCAGTCCAAAAGCATGATGCCAGCATCTAGAGAGAGTCATTTCATGGGGAAAAGCAGAAGTGAGCACATGAAAGAGAAGAAATGGGGCCAAATTTATCCTTTTTATCCAGAACTCTCTCTCTTGTTAACTAACTTGCTCTCATGATAACAAATTATTAATCGCTTCAAGATGTGGAAATCTTCATGGCTTAATCACCTCTTAAGGTCCCCATGTTTTAAAACTGTTACAATGGGAATTATGTTCCAGACCCTTGAATTTTGGGGGGTTGCATTCAAACCATGTCATAGCTCTTAATTTTTAAAAAACAAAAAATTCTTACTATATTGCATTGCCATAGTTCTCCCACCACAAGAGTTTAACTCTATCATAAACATTTTTTCTAATTGCTTTCTCTTTTTAATTTCCAAGCACAAAATTAAAATTTCTTTAAAAATGCATGATTAAAAACCCTCAAACATTAAATGACTTTTCATATGTTAAAGCTCATGTTCTTTTACTCCTCTTTCCAGAGAGACTACATTTTTAGAAAATAATCTTAGTTCCAAAAAATATGACATCATGTTTTTTAAAATTTCACTTCCTTTCCAGAATTACAGCAGAGTAAATAGCCTGAAGGACTCTCCTGATGAAAACAACACAATGCTAGACAAAATATGTAAAGCATTTTTTTAAATGCATTGCTTACTCGGCAGGAAAATAGGAAAACAACAGGGGCCTAAACCAAAATTCGTAAAAGTACCCTGAAAGCTAATCAAATATAAAACTAATGTTCTCCCTCAGGTTTCCTGCCAAAGATCTAGAGACTTGAGGGGTCATATGTAAGCCTGTAGCCTTTCCAATTAGGACATCGGAGACCTCCAATGCAAAGCTTGAAACTAAAAAGCCTACATACAAAGCAAGAGCGAATGATACAGTGGAATGGTTAATGTGTGCAAAATTGTAGAATGAATGATATTTGATACTGCAACAAAGTGACTACAGTGAAAAATAAGTTTTACTATAGGTTAAAATAACTGAAAGAGTAGAATTGGAATATTCCTAACATAAAAAACATGATAAAAGCTTGAGGAGATGGATATCCTGATTTGATTATTATGTATTGCATGTCTGCATCAAAACATCCCTGTGCCCTGTAAATATCTGCAACTATTATGTACATATAAGTTAAAATAATTTTTTAAAGTAGAACTTGATAATGGTGGACAGAAAGAAGACAACGTGGCTTCATAAGAGTTAAACCAGCTCCTGAGAAGACCGTCACATCTTTTTACTAGAATCTACATTTGATCCTTAGTCAAGAAGCATTTTTTACTAGACTCTCTTAATAAAGGTTATAGAGTTTGATGAATAATTAAGAGATATACAATTTTAAAAGCAATAACTTGATTGAGTTTGTGGACCTTTAAGATTTACATGTCTATTCAATTTGATGAGAGAGTGATTTACATATTCTGTACTCTATGTTCCATTGATTCTAGATATCATCTCCCAGAATAGTTATCCAACTAGATTTAAAAATATAAAAAAGCAATGAAGTCCCTCCCAACTTGTTGGTAGAGATGGAAAACTTTCCATTTGGTATGGGAGTAAAATGAAGAGTTTACATCTTTTCTGCTGAGGAGTGATTACTATCGTAAAGCAAACTCCCATAAAACTACATATTGAATCATATTTCCAAGGCATTTTAGGTGCCTGAATTTAATTACTTGGGGAAAGTAGAAAAGAAAAGAGACTTAATCCCATTGGCCCCTGGGAGAATTTGTCATTGTTTCCTGGAAGAAAAGAAAACAGTGAACAAAAACTAAATTATAAAACCCATTCACCAAAATTAAACACTAAGGAAATACTCCACTAGTGACTTTGCACGGGGTGGGTGAAATTTCTCTCCTAAGAATTCATAACTAAAAACTGGTCCAAATGTATGCATTTAATCTGAATACACAGTACTTGTTTGGTCTAGAGGAAGAATATACATTCTTTACTATGACCAAAAATTTTTTTAAAGTGTCATATTCTAGACTATAAAAGAAGCCATAATTATTTCAAGAGTTTAACAATTCCTTTCCTAAAAATAATTCTATTTAGTTAAAACCAAACATCAATATATATTCTTATTCTAAAGCAATTTAAAACAGCGTGATATTGGCACTATTAAAGAACCGGGTGACAGTAGAGAAGGGCGAACTGAGAAACAGATTCAGGCAAATGGGAAAACCTGATATACATTAGGGATGGGGAAGATGAAATACTGAAATTAGGCTCCTTCCTCTTATCATACATAAAAATCAATTCCAGGTATCCTGAAAATGTATCCTTAAATGTCAAAGATAAAACTGATGTCATTGAGACTCTGGAAAATAGAATGCATCCTGGGGGGAAAAAAGGTACACTTAAACTCTTAGTAACTTCCCATAATAAAATTAGAAATATCTGTTTATCCACATGTACCATAAAGAGAACTTACAGGGTTGGGAACATATTTGTTATACAGATACATGTGGATTATAATATGTAAAATACATAAAGAAAAAAATAACTATCAGGTCTAACAGGATCTCACAGAAGAGGAAGCACAATGGTCCATACAAATAGTTGAAGAAAATCCTTATTAAAAATCAAGGGACCTCAAGTTAATATTACAATGCTATATCATCTAATATCTATCATATTGGCAAAAGTTAAACATTAAGTGTTAATTGGAATATAGAAGAATGAGAATAGCCATACCCTGCTAATGTGTTTTAAATTAATACCAATTTGGAAAACAGCTTGAAATTTCAGTGGAAAATTATAGCACATATTCTGCAACTGGCATTTCTTATGTAGATATATATATATTCCAAAAAAACTCTCACTAATAGTACCTGCAGTCACACACATACACATTTATATAATAGAAATGCTATAGTTACACAGGCTGCAGGTAACACAGATGATAATCATTAGGCAACTAGGTACATAAATTATCACATATTTATATCAAAGAAATCCATTCATTAGTAAAATGAATAAAGCATGGCTACATGCTTCATAATAAATGAATCTCAAAATTTTAATATGATATGAAAGCCAATTAATAGAAGAATACTTATGTGTGTGTGCCTGTGTGTGTTTCAGAACTGCATAAAAATAACAATATGGGAGCTTTGTCGTAATGATACATCAGTGGAAAAATCACAAAGAAACTTTTAAATGGTATTCAATCAAAATTATAATTATGGCCTCTGAGAAAGAAGAGGCAATGAATGATTGAACTGTGACTAAAACAGCAGGTTTCTAAGTGTGGTGTGGGGACCTTCTTCTATGCCCTGATACACTCTCTGGCAATCTGTGAAATCACCACTATATTAATAATAAGTTATTTGTATTTTTTACTCTCATGCTCAATGCATAATGTGGTAAATCAATATTTCCCAAATGACTAATTCATGGTGTTTATAAATTATGGATATGTAAAACATCCATGTAAAGTACAGAATGGACGGGTTTTAGTAAGAGAGTGTAAAATGTTCGCTGATATGTTTTCTGGTTCTACATTACAATTAAAGCATTAATAAATTACCACTAGCACAGTTTTGGTATAATATTGAAAATTAATAGCCATAATTAATTGAAAATGCTCCCCATTTTTCCAACTACACGTCCATGGAAGGCTGGATTTCTTCATATATTTCAACCCTAGCACCATATTGCTCCAGTTTGAATAGAAGCAAGTGTAAAAATCTACCTGTTTCTATTAAACCAGAGAGTAAGGTTTGTAAAAATATTTAAAACATGCCACTTTCCTCACTAAAATTCTTCCTTCATTTGGAAAAGATATTTTTATATACTATCAAGTACAAGTTTATTATGTTTACATTCATAAATTCAAATTTTTTTTCAGTTATAATTTCTTGCATGTTGAACACCAGTAGATACAATCCAGCTAAACAAAAGGTCCTGTGCTTTTAAATAATTTTTAGAGTACAAGGGGTTCTGACACTCACATATGGGAGATCCACTGTTCTCTAATACTTCTAATGCTATATTTCTTTGACTGAGTAGTAAGAACATTTTTTGTCTACTATTTTTATTTAAAATATGTATATACACATACTTTTCTGTATGGATGAGGTAAAATCAAAATAACATTTGAAAAAGTGTTTTTAATCTACTACTCTCATATGTAGGATTTTGAAGGTACTAAGATACCATGTTTTCCTAAGCAAAAAGATGGTGGGGCTGAGGAAATGACACAGCATATATACACATGTACACAAGTGTGTGGGTCTATACTAATGCTCAGTGCTTTAAAAACTATACTTGGTGCTTTAAAAACGCCTATAAACAACATTGAGAGTAAGCATGCAATTAATTTTTGTTGCTCACGACATCCTCTAATTCATCTCTCTCTTTTATGACTCAACACCCTACACAAGAGAATAAATTTAGTCTGTTTATAAATTTACCCTAGTAAATTAATATCTTTTTACATAACCGTGCTTCCTTTCCTAGTAACTTTGTAGGGATATTTTTAACCACTAAAGCAAATTACCAAAGGACACATACCATGCTACTCTCCCTCTGTATTTATGCACAGCAGCTATATTGTTCTCAGTGCACCAATAATGCAAAAAATATTGTTTGCTCAAGTCAATTAACATTACAATGTATTTGTGATATATGTAAATGATCATGTGGGGAATTATCCTCATTCAAAAGAAATGCATATTAACAAAGAAACTCTAATCCCTTGATGTTCTATGTAAGAAGGAAGTTCCAAGATCAGATACATGTAGGTAACCTACATGTAAAATCATGAAAACTCTGTGAAAAACTGTCTGAAGAAAGTTGGATACAAAAATTATTCACAAGTAACAGAATACAGATTTAAAAATATTTGTGGTTCTTGCTCTAGTAACACAATACAAAAGAAAACAAACTGGCATAGTCCCTGCCCTTAAGATGCTGAAAGTGAGGGAGACAGGTAGGAGAAATATAAACATCTACAATCCCAATTACACCTGTGACAGGTGGTGGTGCGAAGGAAAATCTCCGAGTACCATGATGAGGATAATTGGAAGGATTTAGTAACCTATTTTTGATTGGGCAGCCAGGCATCCAATCAAGTCCTAGTTACCACTGAGAAGGCGACAGTTAAACTGAGACCTAAGGACGAGGTGAGCCCAGGAAAATCACACTGATGGAGACACTAGGAGGGCAGATCCAGGACTGGCGAGAACCAGCAGCCTGGGGAAACTGAAAGCAGCCAGTGTGTGGCTGCTGTCACAGGTCAGAGACTGAGCATAATAATACTCAAGAGCTGGTCTGTGGTCAATCAGACCACGCAAAAATGAAGTAAGGAGTTTAGATTTTATTATAAAAGTTTGGAGATGGCTAGGCGCCTGTGGCTCAATGGGCTAAGGCGCCAGCCACATACACCTAAGGTGGCAGTTCAAATCCCCAGCCCAGGCCCGCCAAACAACAATGATGGCTGCAACCAAAAAATGGCCAGGCATTGTGGCGGGCGCCTGTGGTCCCAGCTACTTGGGAGGTGGAGGCAGGAAACTCGCTCCAGCCCAGGAGTTGGAGGTTGCTATGAGCTGTGATGCCATGGCACTCTACCCAGGGGGATAGCTTGAGGCTCCTCAAAAAAAAAAAAAAAAAAAAAGTTTGGGGATTCTTTGAAGGACTTCAAGGTGGTGGGGTGCCATGATCAACTTTCTGTTTTTCAAAGAGCACTTATTTCTTTTGGGAATGGATCAAAGTGTAGATGAAGTGAGGCCAAGTGAGGGACAATAGCAATAGACAACCTGAAATATTGTCAGGACTTCAACTAGGACTTGTGAAATCGATATTTGAAATGCTATGTCAGTGTCTTTCAATCTGATTTTACACCAATGCATTCCAATTAATGACCTCTATTTGAACAAATGCCCATTAAACCAAGTCTCTTGCAGTAGATTACACAGCTAAGGGATCCATGAACTTGAAGTGCAAATCAACTGCCAACGAGCTGAGCATCAAAGACAGCAATTTGGGACTGCTCGAGTAAGGTTAATTTACCAATTAGTTAAAATATCAGACTCCCAAGAAACTCTTTTAAGGATATTCTACTCTAAGAAACAAAACCTTAAGTGACTATCTTTACGATTCTTCAAGGTATTTGCCAATATTTTAATATAAGGGAATTGACAAAAATTTTATATAGATATGAATTTTGGATCTAAAAATGAGCAATTCCTTGGCAGATATCAGAAATTATAAAATAAGATACATTAACTGATACTATTTTTGGAAAGCAAAAGAAAAACTACAGTGTGGAAGAAAAAGAGATTAGCAGACTGAAATTAAACCTATCTTGTTTAAAATCAAAGGTAGAGATCACTTCTCTGCTAACTAACATCACAGGGAGCTGATACAGTAAGACAGTCTCTACAGTGGACCCAGGGGTAACGATGAACCAATCTTATACAAATACCACAAAATATGGATGAATCTTTGTTAGATTCAAGATCCTTAACTTTGAAGGCAGGTTAAGAGGCTAGAATTCATTTCAACCTTTCTATCTAATTATACATAAAATCAACCTTTTAGTGTTGCTGTTTTGTTTTTTGTTTCTTGTATGCATGGCTAATGCTTTACTCCGCCTCTGTGATATACAGAAGAGTTCAGTAAACTCTTTTCCATGTCCCTTTGCCTATGCACCAAACACAAAAATCCCTCAGTCCTCTGCTTATCTATATGATATACAGAATATTTAAATAGCTAATGATTCTCTATTAGCAAAAAGAATCACATATTTTACTTCTTTACTTACAAAACATCTCACAGCTCACAGGGAATATCAAGACTTCATAGGTCACAGTATTTTGTCAATGACTATGGTGTTCATTTTGTTAGACACTTACCAAGAAAAATGATAAACCTGGTTCATGCTGTCGTAAGCAGTGGAAACATCTCCTTGTTAAGTTCTAGGTATAAGAAATTTGAGATCTTTTCATACCATGTTATAACTGAGGCCTGAAAAAGAACTATTTTCTTAAGGGGAGCTGGTTCTTAATACAGAATGCCTTTTATTTTTTCCCTTATTTTTCCCACCCTTTTACTTAAGATTAAAAGCTGTCCAGACTTTGCTAATTCGGCAGAATTAATTTTGATAAAGCAGAAAAAACTTAATAAAAAGAGGTGTAAGTGGAATTATGAAAATCGGCATAGTTTAACTTTTAGTATCCAATTATTTTTTTTAAAAAAGAGTAGCTAATTGCCATCAAATTCTATTTTAGAAATGTTTCTGTTAAAAAATATCTGGTTATTTTTTTATAGGTTGTGTTGGGGGGGCAGAAAGAAATCTAACTACTTAATACATTAATTATAAATAATACCCATAATGTTTAGTAACAAAACAAAAAAAGATAAAACTTTCCTACGATCTTTGCAACATTTATAATGTAGCAAGTGTATGAACAAAAAGGAAGATAATAGTAACTATTCCTTATAGAATATCCTAGTGGAAAGAATAAGATTAGTTTTATTCCTTAAATTTGTATCTTAAAATTAATTGACATAATTGTTTCCACTTTGAATGGAAAACTCTAATGAGGAACACCATAAACTAAAAGAGAAAAATCAATTAAGTATGTAAACATAATAGCAATATAATTAAGCAATCATTCATTTGCTATGAATCACATGTAGAAATCAGATTTGAAATTTCCCTTGACAAATATTTCTTGATTAGGATTGATGGCTTAAGGAAAGCTGTTAAAACCAGCATTATTAAAATGGAAAAAGACTAACATTCAAATAAACTGCCCATATGTAAGTATTCCCCTCAGAAAGTACAGGTGACCTGTTAATACTCTATTTAAACAGAAAAAGTAGTTTGTATAAATAGTATGTTCCAGTGTGTAGCAAGGGAAGGTTAAACACCAGGTAAATTATGAAAATATTATGGAGCTAAAAAAACTGTCAAATACCATTTCAAGTGCAGAAATTTCATTAGCAAGATTAATGATGATTTACTGAAATCATTAAACCTTTACAATTTCTGAGTAAAAGCCTTCCCCAATGTACAGTCACTTTCCTGAGAAGAATATTTTAGGTCATTGCCTGAAATGAAAAAACATAAAATATGTAAGAAGACAATGTCATTTTCCCTCTTATTTATGTGCTTTAATTTATTTTTTTACTGCATATTCATTTAGTGGTTATAATCTAATTAATATTAGCAGACAGTAGTAGACAAGCCAGGAAAAAACCTGAAGAAAAGGTTTCTATAACTCAGAAACAATTTCAAAAGTGCTAGACAATTAGTCAAATGTACTCACAGAATTGAGAAGAGTGGCTTAATGCCTGACCGATTAAGGGAAGATATCTATTTTGCTATACACAATTAGCATTATATTTTTTAAAAAAATAGAGAAGATGAAAACTTTTCCTGGTAGAATAGATGGGCATTATTCCATTTTTCTAATGGGGAAAAAAATGTATAATGAGAAGACAGAAATATCTTCATCTATTGCATTACATTTTTTTGCTGATAGCCAAATTAAATGCATTAATAGTGAAGAATATATCAAGACTAAAGACATAAAATAACATTAGCAAAAGCAAACCTTTTTATGGTCACAACTTGCATCCCTTTGGCTCACCACCAACCTGAACGTGTGTTCACATTATGTTCTATTATTCAAATTCTTCTTCCTATAGGAATTTTGTTCCATATGATGAGATTTACATGAGGCTGAACATGTAAATTCAGCCCACCTAGCACACAAGAGAGAGAGCCAGCAAGACCTGCCAATCACACTGATCCCAATCAACCGAGTCAAGGAACTCTCTGAAGCTTTTCTAAAAACTATGTGGAAACTTTGAGGCTAGGAGGTTGTACGTAGGGACTAATCATTAAACAAAAGGAAAGAGCATGTTTGATTCTTTGGTAACAAAGTAAGAAATGAAACCAAGAACATGATTGTTAGATATAAGTACCTGGTTTCTGAAAGGCAGTTTTGCCAGCCCCGAGGATATTTTAGAATTTTTAGGATGCTATAGTTAGGGTAGAAGAGTATGCTAAACTACCCAGGGGGCTTCTCCAATCTGACAAGACAGCCTGCCCAGGCAGAACATCATAGTAATCATCTTGAACATAATCACCTATAAACAAAATTGGAGACTGCAGCAGCCATTCCTACTTACCATACTCCATCCAAAATCTTTTGGAAAAAAAGAATCATTTGAATTTATTATAGCAAAATATAATTTCTCTTAGGATTTTTGTATTAACATATTTGCCTTTGTCAAGACCAAACATAGCCTTATGGAGACAGAGAAAAATAAATGGGTTTACAAAGTTAAAAAAAAATCAACTAAAAAGACAATTGTTAGTGAGAGAATGGCAGTAGTTTTTGTGTTTTTTTCTGCCGTCTGGTAATGGAATCAACTCTCCCTGCTGTAGCCAGTGAGCTGATAATCTTCCCTGATTGATACAGGGGCAAATCGCTCTCTGCTGACCAGGTAAAGAATTCCATCCATGGCTTGGTGCCTGTGGCTCAACGGGCTAGGGTGCCAGCCACGTACGCCTAAGGTGGCGAGTTCGAATCCCCAGCCCGGCCCGCCAAACAACAATGGCTGCAACCAAAAAATGGCCGGGCGTTGTGGCGGGCTCCTGTGGTCCCAGCTGTTTGGGAGGCAGAGGCAGGAGACTCGCTTGAGCCCAGGAGTTGGAGGTTGCTATGAGCTGTGATGCCATGGCACTCTACCCAGGGGGATAGCTTGAGGCTCGGTCTCAAAAAAAAAAAAAAGAATTCCATCCACATGTAGAATTGCTCATACTACCTTCTTTCTAGGATTATCTTCATTTTCATAGTATTTTTTATAAAACCCTGGAAGCTTTTCATTTCCTCAAGAAACAGTATATTCCGTCTTCAAAAGTAGACTTCATTGCTCTAGTCTATGTCCCTGCAACATTTTGGCAAGTTTTGACATATATGATTTCATGTCATCTCCCCCAAGGCCTATAAGCTTCTTGAAGAGCCTTTTTTATTTGTGTTCCTAACTTCTTATGCAGAATTGTTATATAATATGTATTCAATGTATATTAGTTAAATAAATAAATGAGTTAGGCTTTGTAAGTGTATTTTTAAAAGGTAAAGTCCTAATTTATGGAAGATTAAAATCAGCAGGCCTTATAAAAAACAATGAAATATATATATGTCACAGAGAATTAATCTGAAAAGAATCCTTAACTACTAAATATAGAACTGAATTTCCTACAATTTTTGTTGTCTTAGAACATCTTGGTCAAACTTTTATTCTTTCAAAATGTTCAAAATGCCTTGAAAAGAATCCTATAAATGATAACTGCTAAATATTATACTATTAAATAGTAGTCATGAATAATAGAAACATAAGCAACAATAATTATAAATAACAGAAGATTGTAGAAATTATACTATACAGGGAAGAAACCAGTAAGATGTAAAAAAGAATAGTAGCAATATCAAACTCTTTGACTTTAATTTATGGTCATTTAATTTTTTTTCTTTTTTTTTTCTTTTTTGTGGTTTTTGGCCAGGTCTGGGTTTGAACCCGCCACCTCCAACATATGGGGCTGGCACCCTACTCCTTTGAGCCACAGGTGCCACCCCATTTAATTTTTATTTTTAATGTGGCCTTTCTGAACTTCTTACCTCATTTCAGTGAGCTTTAGTGTAACTGCAGAAGTTGATGCCCTGGTCATCTCTTCATGTCATAGTCTGGCACATGCCAAAGACCAAATAGTGCCAGTCCCTTGATCAGCTTAGTTAATAATCCGTTCACTTCTTAAATCGCAACTTTGATTTGTCTTTTTACCAAACAAACATATGGTACACAAGGTAGAACTTTAAATTCTTTGTATTCAACCATGGCTAGGAAGTTGAAATAGGGGGGAAAAAAATCAAGAATGTTAAAGATAAATAGAAATATGATATTTTTAAAATAAAATTCCTATACATTCCAAGTTTTGAATATGAACCAAAAAGTCCACTTGCTAGATCCAATACCACAGAATCTGACCGCTTAAGAATTAATTTGTATGATTTGTAGAAGTATTCACAGTTTATTATATGTAATACCCAGATGAAGTCAACATCATCTGAGATAATAGCCTTATAAAATTTTAGACACCAGAATGTACGGTGCTGTAGAATTCTGTAATGATTGTCTGTGCTGAAGTCAGTTATGAAGATCCATAACCTTTTTTTGTAATTCCACAATGCAGAGTCTTTGTATCACGTATCCTTGGTGACGGTATGACAAAGAAACAAACATTAAGGATTGTGTTTAGTTTTTGAAAGCAGAAAGCAGAATAGATGAGGTGATTAAAGCATTTGAATGCACTGGCCAGCACACCTTGACATTCATTTGAAAGGTAGTAGATTGCAGTCCTGCAGAACCTATTGCTATGTTAATCTCTCCCTAGGAAAGTGTTGCTCTGTGTGTAACAATTTTAGACCTTTGAATTTCTTATTTCGAGCAAAAAGTACAAAAAGAAATGCTTTGATATCAGAACTGGCCATTGTTTGAATGAATTGGAACAACTAAACAATTCCCTAAATCGCCTAGCTGACAGAACAAACCGTTAACAAGGAGAGAACAACACTTTGAACTGACTTCCTAGTGATCTTGGTAAAACAAAATGAAAACCCAAGAATACTCAGAAGAGTCACTGAAATTTCAGTGCTAATTTATATACTAAAAAGAGAATAGGGATAGTTAGAATATAATAAGAGCCACTGATTTCATAAAAAGCATTTCAAATAGAAATATTATTCAGATGCAGAGAACTAAACAGTTATAAAGACTAAAGAAGAAATAGTCCTTGTCATTTTGTTTTTAGAGAAAACCTTATCACACATTTAATAATATAAAAATTATAAATATCTTGGACTTCCTGTTGCTGCAGAAGCTATAGGTGTGAAAAAATATGACCAGTCTGATTAAGATCTGCACTTTTAAAGAAAAAAAAAGGTATATTCTACGAGGCAAACAACATAACCAGATATACTTCAATACACATAACCCCACAGAAGACAGCTGACCTGAATCCTTATTCCTTTACGTTCCACACGTTAGATTCACTCAATTGTGTTTGGGGACATGTTACTAATTAAGTGAAGGAGAACCATCACCTCTGCAGCCCCTGAAAATTTTTAGCTCTCTTTCTACTTTTCTACCCTTTCCATGGGATAGACTCCTTTATGAACACAAAGGTTTTGTAAAAAATGCAAAATCTGATCTAACACTTGAGCTACTTATTCATTCTGAGTCTCCCCCTCTGGTTCCCCAAGCCCTCTCTGACCCTCCGTGGCACAGTAGACTTTTCCTTCATAGAAAATCAGGTATCCTTTCAACTCTCAGCTCCCAAATAGACAAATCTACCTGTGTGCTCACATGGAGTCTCTTCCTTTCCTGATGTTAAAATAGTATATTTCTTGGTGTGCTCTCACCTGGCAGGCCCGATTAAAAAATAGTACCTTTCTTCCCCTGACATCTCTAAGGCAAATCCTTCCTACTTCTCTGCATCCCATTGCCTTACTTCTTCTCAGATGCCACTCACTAAGAATTATTACAATTATGCTTCTCTTTCTTTACTAGAAGTTTCCCACAAACCTTTAAATATGTTCAAATATCTTCCATCTTAAAAGAAATCTCTTTATCACCACTTCCTACTCTAAATACTACCCCAACATCTTTTTCTCTTGATGACAATTTTTTCAAAAGGTTGTTCTATAATAGCCAGTCTTACCCCACTGTAGAGAATATTATTAATTCTGTTTGGGAGAGGAGGCTGGAAACGTCTTTATGAATGAAGTCTTTAAAAAATGAGCTTAAAAGGTTCCAGGTGGCCGAGATACACAGGTACATAATGATAGAGGGAACCTCAGGCGCCACAGTACAGAGGCAAAAGACAAAGGCTGGTAAAAGACCAGGGTGTGTGTCTGAGGCTGGGGGAGGATGGAAAGTGTGGGTTATACTCACACTGAGAACAACTTTGTGAGTCAGGCTGAGGCTGGCATCATTGACCTGTGAAAGCCTTAGTGGTGAGTAACACAGATTTAAATTTTAGAATAATAACTGCCCATAATGGTTTGTATCAAGGGCTCTAAAATAAAATAGTGTAGGTTCCGATTCTGGCAACGTACCTCTCTGCACACTGTGAGGAATTTATTCAATACACACGTATCTGTGCCTTGGTTCTTTCACAAGTTTATTAGAAACAGTAACAGCACCACCTCCACTGCAAAGAGGAAAACAGACGATGTGCCTCAATAACTTAGCATAGGGCCTATTAGATAGCAAGAATTCATAAATGTTAGCAGCTATCTGCTGTGGTTATTTTTCTCAGTATTCTCTCTAAGCAAAGAGTATGAAAAGAGAATTCTTATGTATAATTCTTTTGTGTACAAAGAATGATCAAAGCAGTACCATTTATAATTGTAAGAAAATGGGAGGAAGGAGGAAAAAGATGGAGAAATTAATATTTTAAAATTTTATGTTATAGTCTGTTACCAAAAACCAAAAAAAAAAACATGGCTACAAAATTTAAACAGTATATTTGGAATGATCTGACAACATATAGTCTATATGGGATACATAAAATTCCCTTTGAGACGTGAGACAAGATGGTATAGCCACTGACAGGAGGGACATGTCCTCTCAAGGGCAGCCAGGGGAACATTGGAGCACCAGAAAGAGGCAATTGTCCTTAGAACAGCAGAAAATGAGGTGTAATGAGAGACCATCTCCCAGGACTGCTGAGGAGGAGAGATGGGGCTCTCTCAAGGGCAGCTGAAAACCAAAGCGTCTCTCAAGGGGCATCTGTCCCAGAATTATGCAAGACACTACATGTTGAAGGGGGAGCAGATTTTCCTTCCACTTGTGTTCACGTAAGAATATCTAAGTTTCTGTGGAAAGGTGAAACGTAAGACTATCTATTACATTGTACAATCCTATTAGAAACAACTACTGCAAACTACCCTAAATAGTGCAGAAATAAATAGGGTATAAAGATTCTTGGTGACAAAGTTGAAAATAATTATAGCTCTGTATCACAATTATACTTAAGTACTAAAGCTCCAAAATTAATGTTTTCATTGTGCCTATTAGGCAACATTTTAACAATGGTTAAAGATTCCTTTGAATGATTCAAGATAGTATATCTTATTAATATATTAAATTAAATTCGACCACATAACAAAGTACTGCATAGTCGGTTAGAAAAACGTGTATGGCCATTTCATTGAATGAGTTAGTCGTAATAGGTGGGCCGCAAGTAGATGCCACTTTATCTTTTTTGGACTTCATTACTTTTCCTTGCATTCTAATGAAGCTTCTGTTGTCCTCACAGATAGATCATAAGGCTATTCCAGCCACTCTCAGATATTAGTGAACTGTCTCGTTTACAGGTAGTGATGAATCCAGTTAAGGGTGATGTAAAGTTTCACTATTACTCAGTTCAGAGTTTCTCTCCTTCCCTAGCTCAGTTCTGCTTCAAGTTACGAAAACTGCCCTGGGGAAAGCAAATGTATCAATATCTTCTGGCTCAAATGTGCTTGACCAAACTCTCAGTGCCCTAAGAGAGACAGAAGTTATTTCTTTTTCATGTATGTACTCCAGGTGTAGGTAGTCTAAGTCGGGCAGGGTGGTACCAAGAAAAAAAAAAAAGAAAAAAGAAACCAAGGCTCCTTTCCTAAGCTTAACCACCCCTCTCCCCATGTGACGTCCCCTCCACGTCGATGTGACCAAAACCCACTCAGATCAGCATGTCCACATTCTCCTGAGCAGGAAGAAAGAGAGATGAAGAAAGTTAAGTCCCTCTCATTCAAGAATACCTCTCAGAAGTCACAAATAACACTTCTGATTGAATCAAGCCAAAAATTTGATCGAATGGCTTAACAGAGGTTCGGGGAGATTAAGAAATACTGGGGGGGGGCAGCTGTTTGCCCAGTTGAAAATTATATACTGTATCACCAAGAAAGAATAGATTTGAGGGAACAGGTAGCAGGCGTGGACACCGCACACGAAGCTGGCTCTTTCATCCATTTCCTACGATACTCTTCTGCTTCTTCCCCATTCATCCCTCTGCCACTCTTTCTTCTAGGTTGTTGTGGAGTAAGAAAAAGAAAATGTACAGGTGCCTAGTAGAGCTGTAACCTGAAGTTGATGCCCCCAAGAGGGAGATGCCCACCACTGACTTTCCCTCTCCAGTGCGGCTTTATGCTTTCCATTTAACAACAGGAAAGTGATACCCAGAAAAAAATTCCCTGATTTCGTTGGCTGGAGTGGGTGTTGCCTCTTCCATCTGGCTGTGAATAATCTTGCTTCATTTTTAAACATGTGGGAATCTACCCTACAGCAGACTATCTCTACTGGTATTACACCGTCCTGCAGGTAAAAGATACAATCAGAATCTCTTTCAGGATGACTGTCAGCTTGCTCCTTTCTGAATGACTAGTCTGGGTGAGAGAAACACACATATTTCCTGACATTTCTGGAATGTAGCTCACATACCCTGCGGCCTTCTCTCCCCACTCTGCTGTCAGGTAGGTGGCCAGCCTTTCAAAACTGGCTGTTTTTATATATGGTCACTCTGCCTGCCCCAGCTACATCTTCAGGATACTTTTGTCTACATCCTCCTTACTTGCTCACTGGTTTAAGGTGACCTTGGAGTTTTCTCCTG
This sequence comes from Galagoides demidoff, assembly GCA_963574575.1. Classification (NCBI taxonomy): domain Eukaryota; kingdom Metazoa; phylum Chordata; class Mammalia; order Primates; family Galagidae; genus Galagoides; species Galagoides demidoff. The sequence goes on from CAUYQV010195928.1 coordinate 46,618, forward strand.
TCACGTGGGATGGGGAAACAAAACAATAACAGAACTCTCTCACGGCTCTCTGTAAAGAAATTTCTCACTCATCAATCTCTCTTACTCAGTAATCAAAGCCTCCTTTTGTATATTCTAAAAGTGGGTAATAGGAAGTGCCCAGGTAAGTTAAGATCACAGCTAACTCAGTTGAATACATTCCTGAAATGTGGAATAAATTAACCTCTTTAGCTTGACTCCTTAGATTCAATCCTTAGAGTCTCAGCAAAAGTAATGGAAGAATTTTCCGTTTCTTAATTTTGTAAAAGCTTTTTTGAAGCATAATAAACTACACTCATTGACAGTGTCCCACTAGATAGATGATGACACGTATATACCATGGGATCATCACAATCTTTTTCACGAACATATTCATGACCCCCCAGAAGTTTCATGGGCCTTTTGGTAATCTTCCCTTCTTTCCTCACCAAGCTCCACTCCTATCTCCAGTGAACTAATAGAATCGCATAGTACCTACTAATTTTATTCTGGCTTTAATTTATTATAATGTTTCTGTGGTTCATCTATGCCTACTGGACATTAATAGATTCTTTTTATTTCTGAGTAGTTTATTCCACAAACATATTTTGTTGTACATTCACCAATAAATAGGCTACTGAAATATTTCCAGTTTTACACTAATACAAATGCTAGTATAAATATTTATGTATAGGCTTTTATAGAGATGGGATATAATTTCTCTTAGGTAAATGTCTAGGAAGTAAATGGATAGGTTAGATAGTAGATGCATCATTAAATTAAGAAACTGCCAAATATTTTCCCAACATAGTTGTAAAACTGTGTACTTCTACCAGCAGTGTCAGAGTTCTCAATCCTTCTACATCCTCACCAAAACGTGTTATGATCCATATCTTGAGTTTTAGCCATTCTAAAATGTAGTGTGACCATATCGCACTGTGGTTTTATATTAATCATAGTTTACATCTGCCTAGTGACCGATGATGTTGGGCAACCATCCATGCACTTATTTGTCATGTTCATTCACTTCCTATTGCTGTTATAACAAATTATTGTGAAATTATCCATTTAAAACAACAAAAATGTATTATTAGCTCTAAAGGTCGGAGCCTAAAATGAGTCTTCCTGGGCTAATTATCGTGCATCAGCAGGGCTACATTCCTTTTTGGAGGCTCCAGGACTGACTGTTTTGCCTTTAGAGACTACCATATTCCTTGGTCATGGCGTCTTTCTCCAGCTTCAAAGCCAATAATGTTTAGACAACATTTCTCATACTGTACCTCTCTAACAGTGACCCTTCTGTGCCTGTTACACACTTAAGGACCCCATGATTATTATATAGGCTTCACTTGGATAATTCAGGCTCATCTCCCAATTGTAACTTCTGCCAACTAGCCACCTTAATTACATCTGCTACTTTAATTCTACTTTGCCATGTAACATAGCATATTCATAGGTTCTGGGGAATAGGATGCACACATATTTGGCTACCCATGATTTTGCCTGCCACACCATTCATATATATTCAGTGAAGTATCAATTTAAATTTTTGTCCATTCTTTTCATTGAATTATATTTGTTGTATCACTGAGTTTTAAGAGTTAAAAAACATATATGTACATATATTGTGTAGATACATGCACACACACACGATAGGTACAAGTCCTGTACCCGATATGCAATGTGAAGTCTATAGGGTGTCTTTTCATTCTTTCATAAGTGGATATCAAAAAAGAGAAGTTATAAGTTGTAAGTAAGTTTAATTTATCCATTTTTCTCTTTAACATATCATGATTTTAGTATTTTATCTAAGAAATATTTGCCTAATTCAAGATTATAAACACTTCTCTTAGTTGTTCTTATAAAAGATTTATAGTTTTAGGATTTACATTTAGTTTTGCAAATCAACTAATTTTGTATATAGTGAGAGGCATGGATTAACTGATACAATCCAATTGTTCTGATACAAGTTGCTGAAAGGCAATCATTTATTTACTAAATTGTCTTTGTTCCTTAGTCAAAATTCAACATATAGTTCTAATTCTGTACCCTCTATCCTGTGTGATCTATTTGTCTACTCTTAAGTATCTACCACTGTCGTGATTACTATAGGTTTAACTAAGTCTTGAAACCAAGTTTGAAGCATAAACCCTTCAAATTTATTTTTCTTTTTAAAACTTTGGCTAGTCTAGACACTTTTAAGTCCATATGAACTCTAGAGTAGTTTGTCCATTAAAAAAAAGAAAAAGGAAAAGGGAAAAAAAAGAGGATGACAAAGTGATACTCTATCTCAAAAAAAATAAAAATAAAAATAAAGAAATGTAAAACTTCCCTGTCCTTCTGCTGTTTAAAGCCCCTTAGAGGTTCCCACTGCTTCTAAAGCAAAGACTCAAACCTTGAGGGCTTCTTTCCAGGTCACTACCCCACCCCCATCCAATCCAGGTATAAAATGGAGGCTCTGAGAGGTGATGAGACTCCCCCAAGGCCACTGCATCTAGGGATGACAGAGCCAGATCTAGATTCATACCAATGACCGTCAGACATCAGTCCCTGGGGTTTAACCCGCTAAATGCAGACAGTTTCTACCCCTGTGTCTGAGTTTGCTGATCACACAACTTCTTAGAGGTTAGGTAAATAGTGCCCAGTCCAGGGTGTTGATGGGGCAGAATGAATGAATGATCGGCCTCATCCACACAGGTCTCCTGATCTATTGGTTTCCATGCACTCAGCCTCCCTGCAGCCTCAGCTCACCCTGATTTGTTTTCTTCCCAAGGCTGCACATCTATTGATCTACAGAGAATCTGGTCAGAGGTGCACAGAGACCAGTTTGTCCATTTGTAAAGGGAAATTTAATAGGCTTTCAAGTGGGATTATTGGCTATACAGTGTATATATGTCAACTTGGGGAGTGCTGGAATTCAGGTTCATCTCTATTATCAACATCTTTAATTTCTCTCAGCAGTGGCATTTGAGTGGAACTTTTCAGTGGCACAGGCTTCACACATCGTTTGCAATTCCTAAGCATTTTGTGTTTATGCTATTGTAAAGTGTTATTTAAAAATTTTAAATTCTATTTATTCATTATTACCATATACAAATGCAATTAAATTATGTCCCATGCCCATTGATATGCTATTCATTTTTTCATCTTTTTGCTGTTTTTCATTTCTTGAGAGTTTCTACTGCTGCTGTCTACAAGTTCACTAACCTTTTCTTCTGCAGTCCAATCTGTTATTAATCCTACTCAATATATTTTTATCTTAGACATTGTCATTTTTATCTCTAGGGATTCAATTATTTTGGTCTTCTTTATATCTTCCATGTCTCTCCATAACCTTTTCTCTACATTCTTGAACACAGGGGATATAGATACAATAATCCTTCTTTTTATGTCCTTATCTATAATTCCATCAACTATCCCACTTCTGAGTCATATTTCAATTGATTGTCTTAATCAGAGATCACATTTTTCGGATTCTGTTTGTGTATAGATACCATACATTATACATTTATACACTATTGAATGCCGGATATTTCTGTAGTCTTAAAAATTTTTCTCAAGTTTTATTCTGGGTCACAGTTAATTTATTTGATTCTTTCATGCCTTTAAGCTTTGTTATATGAGGACAAGCACAGAATACTCTAGCGCTAATATTAACCCTCTACGAAAGCAAATATACTTGAGCATACCCTACCTGGTAGCTCAGGAATTATGACCTTTCCAAAACTATCTGTTAGGAACAGGAACAGTTTCCATATTATGCACATCGTGGAGATGCTCACTTCAATCCATGCAGTCTTTCTGGATGATATTCTCCTGACGATCGTTAAGTCCCATACTTGCATATCATGACTAGTGCTATGCCAAATACGCGAAAGGGACCCTTTGCAGATCTCTGGAGCTCTATCGGTATATTATTCTCTCTTCTCCAAAACTGCACCACAGACTATCAGTTTCATTTCCTCAACTCAGAAGGATTGCCTGGAAAACTATTTCCATGCAATGAGCTACAGTAATTATGGAGTTCATCTCATTTGTTTTCCCCAACTCTTAGTATCCACTTAGCAAACAATGTCTGTCATTGCCTGTGGCCAGTGACCTGAGAACCATGGTTTTACATATGTAGTATTTTGTCTATTTTTTTAGTTGTTTTGGGTAGGAGTGTTATGACAGACAGAATTTAAAGATGGCCTTCATAGGATTCCCTTCCCCTGGGGTAAATAAGCCTTCTCCTACTTATGCAGTCAGATGCTAAAAACTGCTATGAAGGGATTTTGTAGAAGTAATACAAGGCCCGAATTAATTGACCTTAATAGGGAGACCTAACCCAATTACCTAAGTCCTTTTAAAACAAAGCTTTGTATCCAGATGGCTTCAGAAGAGGAATTTAGAGAAGGATTCAACATGCTTTAGCTAATTATAAAGATGGAGGGTGCCACATGGCGAGGGATGTGATGGGCTTTCGGAATCAAGAGCAGTTCCCAACAATCATCTGGCAAGAAAATAAGAATCTCAGCCCTGCCACTGTAAGAAAATATATCTTGCCAACAATAGGTGATCTTGAAGAGAACTGTCATCCCCAAAGAGAACTGAAGCCTGAGAAAATACTTTGATTTCATGAGACAGTAAGGAGAGAATCCAGTGATGTGGTGCCCATATTTCTGCCTAACATACAGAGATAATAAATTTGTGTTATATTAAGCCATTAATTTTTTATTGAGACAGAGTCTCAAGCTGTCACCCTAGATATAATGCCATGGCATCACAGCCCACAGCCACCTCAAACTCTTGGGCTTAAGCAATTCTCTTGCCTCAGTCTTCTAGGCAGTTGGGACTACAGGTGCCTGCCACAATGCCCAGCTATTTTTTGGTTGTAGTTGTCATTGTTGTTTGGCAGGCCTGGGCTGCATTCAAACCCACCAGCTCCAGTGTATGTGGCTGGTTCCCTTGCTGCTTGAGCTATAAGCACCAAGCCTAAGCCATTAATTTTATGGTAATTTTTATGTAGCTATAGAAAAGTAATACAAAGTTAAGTCCTGTCCTTGTTATTTCCTTTTTATCAAAAGTAGACTCTACTGGTTGTATGTGGTGGTTCATACCTATAATTCTAGCATACTGGGAGGCTAAGACAGAAGGACCCTGTAAGAACAGAAGTTTGAGACCAACCTGAGCAAGAGCTAGAATCCATCTCTACTAAAATTAAAAAAAAAAATTAGATGGGTTTTGTGGCAATGCCTATAGCACCAGCTACCTGGGAGGCTGAGTCAGGATGATCACTTCAGCCCAGGAATTTGAGGTTGCTATGAACTAGGCTAGTGCCATGGCACTCTAGCCCAGGGCAACAGAATGAGACTCTATCTTTAAAAAAAAAAAAATTTACTCGTTATAAAATCACATTTTGATATATGTTTCAAATGTTTGTGAAAATATTCTTGGCTTAAGAAAAGGTTCTTTAAATGAGTTGGCGAAAAATGACTATTATAAGTATTTGTCATATGTATTATTTTCCTGAACAAATTGCTACAAATCAGATTATTTAAAACAACAGAAATTAATAGACATCTGGAATCCAAGTGCTGTCAAGAGCACACACCCTCAGAGTTTATAAGGGAGAATTCTTTCTTGCCTTTTTAAGCTTCTGGTGGTTGTCAGCATTCTTTGGCTTCCCAGGCTTCAGTGTAATCTCTGTCATCATCTTCACAATATCACCTGCTCCTCTGATTCTTCTGTTCTGTCTCAAATCCCCCTTGTGTTTTTCTAAGGATGTTCGGTCACTGGATTTAGGCATCAGCTAGATAATCCAGGGTTACCTTATTATCTCAAGATCCTTAACTACATCTGCAAAGAATCTCTTTTCAAATAAGGTAAAAATCATAATTTCCAGGATATGCACATATCTTTGGGGGGAAGCCATCATGCAACCCACTTCATCATGTGACAAAATTATCACAGCAAATGTTCATCCTCATTCCTTGAATTTTAATACCCTAAGTTTTCTGTAATATCAGTTGAAATCTTGGAACATCTAATATGTAAACACAAATTGGCCACTGTTAACCAATAATTGTACCTTCATGCATGGAGGGCAGTGTCTTATGAAAGAGAACCAGGAGGGAAAGAGTTTTCTAAAGAATATATGAGTGATTATATCTAATGAACCATTAAGACACAAATGTTCTAAGGATAACTGCATGTGTTTTCTAATTAAGAGAATCAGAGGACTCATAAATTGACTGATCTGGAAATTTCCCCATCTCTTCTGTAAGGTAAAGAAGCATCGAAAGCAAAAAGTTATAATGATAAGACAAGTGGATAGCACTGTTGCTATGAGAATTTTTGATTTCCTCAAATCTATACTGCTATATAATGAATCTCTGAGATATATAACCAAAGATATCAGATATGGCCTGGTGACTATATTCACAAAAAATAAAGCCTGATAAACCATGAAGCCCTGTGTATAGACACTTTCCATTCATAGAAGTGACAGATTGAAGGGAAGGGAAAAGGAAGGGCTCTAAAGTAATTATTTTGCCAGGTATACTGCCACAAAAGGCCTTTAAGGATCAAGAGGTTGAGTTCCTACTTTTATCAAATATTTAGAGATGAAATTACAAATAATAGTCATTGATGAAATCTGTAATTCGTTTTATCCAGGACTCGAATCTAAGTTGATGATGTGCATAGTGGGAATACATTATACTTATGAAAAATTGTTTCTACATGTCTACATACATGTATAGGAGGGAAAAATATCTCTAGGCAATACAGAAAGTTTTAATTTCTTCTCTGTACTCTATTCCCCACCAAATTTGCTACCGTATATGTGGATTTTTTTTTAATCAGAAAAGCAGTGTAAGTTATTTTTTCAGAAAAAAATTCTTATAGATAGGTAGTAGGAGATTGACAATAGAAAAAAAGATATGGATGCAAAAGAATGACTAAAGACTGTTGCCACTTGTTTAGTCCAGAGAGGGCTTGGGAGAATTACAGTGGTGGGTGGTATGTGACCAACTGGAACTGAGGGATGAGAGAGGTGAGGAGGTAAACACACACCAATTACTCACGTAGTCATGGTGTCTGATGGAATCAGTAGATAAAAAACATTATCACAGAAAGATGTCCAGGTTTTAAAACGGTAATGAATTCTGCTCTGGGGGTATCTAGTTTTAGATACTCTGAGACTTTTATTTTATTATCGCCACTGCACTTTACCTGCTTTTCATAAGCCAAGCACCATGATAAACTCCATGTGTTCTTTCTCTCTTCTTAGCTTTGTAATTGAAAAGGAAAATCAGGAGTCTTAGTTTTATTTTGGTTAAATAGTGAAAGCAAGGCTCCTGTGAACAGAGATCTGGAGTGACTTTGTGCTAAGACTAGATGGAAGGTCCATGGCGACTGGGGACAGGGTCAGGATGCTGTGGGTCTTCTGTGATGGAAGGTTTCTGAGGCACCACAATTTTTCTCTCATTTATTTTACTATTTAAAGATTTTGGGGGAACAAGAATAATCCATTATCTGAAATGCTGAACTCATAAAATAATACTACCTATTTATTATAAACCCAATGGAGAAAAGTTCCAATCTACAAGGCAGCCTTATAACATGCTTGGATGAGTGATATAATGAGACTGCCATTGCAGGGAAAGAAAAATGGCTTTACACCCAGAGCAGCTCTGGCCCTTCTGATCCTCCCCCTCATTCCAACACTCCCAGCTTACACTTTTTATCCTACACTCATTATTAATTAATCTGCCTTTTATCCCCCAAGTTACCAGTTGACATTTCTAATTATGATCACCAGAAAAATTCCTGAGTAGTTCAAAGCTAAGCCATGATAACCAAGAGATGGAAAAATGGTCAAAAATATATATATAAATGCATTTTTCTTCCTCACAAAACAGTCTAGAGTGGATAGATGGTTCCAGCACAAAATTATCATCCCAAGAACTGGGCTACCAACATCATTGTTCACTATTTTTGAAGCACATCTCATATTTGGATGAAAATAAACGTTTTATGAATGTAGCGTGCATGCATTGTGTGTTACTCCCATGTATTGTCAGCGTGGTCTCCCATTTGGTCCTTAGTCTGCACTGAAGGTATTTTTCCATGCTATTTATTGGTAAGTGTAGTTTAAAATAACCACCACCACAAAAAGGTCAAAACTAAAAGAAGTATCAAAAATAAGGGAAAAGTGAATGCTATAGACTGTTATTACATTCAGTTTTCTGAATGAACTATTTACTTCCAAACTGATACTTACCTATCTTATGTAAACTGAAAATGTACTGAAATCTGGGGTTGGAGTAGAATGCAAATTTTTTCCATTAAAATTATTAAAATATTTGCGTTCATTTAATCGCTATTCATTTCAGTGGCAAAAACTTCAAGAATGAGTTAGAAGGTTTTAAGTGAAATATAGGTGTATAATAATGATGTATGCCATGTATCTGTAAGGATATAGTCTACATATGACATATATACACAGCACTACTATAATCTCCTTACTATCTTATTGTTCACACTTAAAAGCAATGAAGCAATGTTTTCCAACAGAAAAAAAAAAAAATCACTCAAACTATCAAACATCAAAATAATAGTTCTCTACTTGAAAAACAGAATTACTAACATTAAATACTATTCTTATGATTCAAAATCAAACAGATATAATTGAAATAAACATTTTAGAATGGAGGTATCACAGGTTGTCAAAATATAATTATAAAAATAGAAATATAAAATCCAAAAGATATTATGATGTAATCAGAAACTACTTTTTAAAAATGTGAAATAAGTAATCAAATAATAATGATGATATTGATGCTGCATAAATGGATATTGAGGTCACTGCAATTGAGATATTATCTCCTACTAGTTAGTGCAATATCCAGAAAGGAAATTGTAAGACAAGAAAACAAATAAGTCTGTGAAGATGGATAAGTCACATCATCAGCATGGCTTCTAGTAAGTATGAAAAAACTGTACAAATGCAGATAAAGTTTTCCTAAAATTAGATAGCCATAAACAGACTTTATCATTCTAGAATAGGTCATTTTCAAAATATAATTCCAGACACAATACATGCCAGTATGGTAATGAAATATATTGATCCTAGATAAAATGATATACATAGTATTTGCAGAAATCAATAATCCAATGTCATCATAAAACAATACATTAATTCAATGCATTCTAATACTTATTAATAAATGAATAACTGAGTTTATAAGTCTGAAAAAGTGTCAATCTGGATCCAAAAGAGTAATTCATCTTCAAAAGGGCCAATCTAAATGGACATTTTTGTAATAGGATATAATACTTTACAAAAGTATAAAAAGTGTAGTATTATAAAAGTTAGCTGGAAGATGGCATGATGGTTAATTTTACGTATTGACTCAACTAGATTAAAAAAACACCTAGGTAATTAAACATTGTTTCCAGGTATGTCTATATCTGTGAGGGTGTTTCCAGAAGGTATCAGCATTTGAATCAGTAGGCAGGGTAAAGAAGATCCACCCTCACTCTCTGAGGTGGACTACCATCATCCAATCTAGTGAAGGTCAACTTGAATAAGACAAAAAGGCAAAATTATCTCCTTCTCCTTGAAGTAGGATATCTATCTTCTCCTGCCCTTGGACATCATAACTTCTTATTTGGGGGCCTTTAGAGACTCTAGAACTTACCCCAATGCCCTCTCACTCTATTTCTTAGGCCTTTGGCCTTCACCTGGAAGGGACATCAGCTTCCCTGATTCAGGCCTTTAGACTCAGATTGAATTATACCTTTGGCTTTCCTGTTCTCCAACTCATAGACAGGAATACTGTGAGATTTCTTAGCTTCCAGAATCACACGAGTCAATTCCCACAATGAATTTTCTCTTACCTATTTGTAATATTGCCCTTAAATGACCCTTAAACAAACTGGGTTTGAACTCTGCAGGTCCACTTATATGCAGATTTTCTTCTGTCTCTGCAAACCCTGACACAGCAAGACCAACCCTCCATTCCCTCCTCACACTATTCAATGTGAAAACAATGAGAATGAAAACTTTTATGATCTGCCTCCACTTAATAAACAGTAAATATATTGTTTCTTCTTTATGATTTTCTCTTTAAAATATTTTATTTCCTCTAGCTTACTTTATTATAGGAATACAGTATAAAATATATAAAACTTAAATAATATTGTTATTGGTAGGCCTTCTGGTCAATGGTAGGCTATTGTTATGTATTAGGAGAGTAAAAGTTATATGTAGATTTTTGACTGTGTAGGGTTGGTATTCCTCACCTCCATGTTGTTCAAGGGTCAACTTGTATGTACTACTGGCTCTGTTTCTCCGGAGAATGCTGACCAATACTGATGATCCTAGAGCAGCAGGTGTGTTCCGAGCCAAATTGAAAACCATGCTTTCTTTGATATCTTTTCATGCCTTTTTATCACTCCTTTCCTACACCAGATATATATATATATATATATATATATATATATATATATTTTTTTTTTTTTTTTTTTTTTTTTTTTTTTTGAGAGTAAGACTCTGTCACCCTGGCTAGAGTGCCATGGCATTAGCATAGTTCACAGAAACCTCAAACTCTTAGGCTCAAGTGAATCTCTTGCCTCAGCCTCCCAAGTAGCAAGGACTACAGGTATCTGCCACAATACCCAACTAATTTTTTTCCATTTTTAGTAGAGACAAGGTCTTGTCTTGTTCAGGCTGGTCTGACTCCTGAGCAATCCACCCGCCTCAGCCTCCTAGAGTGCTAGGATTACAGCAAATATCTTCTTTCTTATCTTCTATGCATTTATTTCCAGTAGGCATTCCAAATATTTGAGTTAGAACCTAATACTCCAAAACTATCTATTTTTTTCTATTTGTAATCAAAATTTCTAATCTCACAATGATAAGGTCTTATCCAGAAGGAAATGAATTTATTGACATTATAGTAAACATGTTAATAAAACTAATCCTCCCAGTAATATGTACATTTTAAAAAGTGGAAATTACTCATGTAAACAAACTTGTTCAGACCACCAATGTACAGTAGGCCCATACCACTCATTAAAAATAAATTCCTTTATTTACAAACGTGGTAACAATACACTAAAAGGATAACTAGGCTAAGAATTTTTCCTTCTCTTTCACCAATAAGCCAGATAATTTTGATAATTTATTTTAACCCCCAAGTACATGTTCTTCACCTCCAAAACATAATAACAAGCGACTTTTATGAGGGTTTTTATCTATCAAGCCCCTTTTTTTAGTACTCACCAATCTAATGGAGTATAAAAGCTATTATTATCCTTATTTTTAAATGAAGAAGCCGATGCCTGAAGAGATTAAGTGCACTGCCCAAGCATCCACATCAGTAAATGTGGCAATGTTACATTCAGTGGTTTACTTCAAAAACATTTTTGCATCCAGGGCATTGTGTCTGTTAGCTTCTTTTAATTTATACCTTAGAAGTAGCCTGTTAATATTTCAGATCTCTTAATTTAAAAAGCATTCTCTCAGGTGGTTCCTTGGCATTTGATGGACACTAACCAGGACTCCACATTCAGAGTCTGCTTCTAAAGTTCAGACCATTTGCATTGGTGAACAACACTAAAGACTTTGCTTATGTGATGGTATAAGAGATTTTCCTTAGTAAAATTCATGTTAAGATAGTTAAGTGGACAAGCTATAAATATTTACAGATACTTCTGCTCTTGCATGAAAAGAATTGAGTGTGCACTTCAGGGTGGTTCTGTGGCCACCTGGAGTAAGGGGGCCCTGGACAACCTCAAGGCCATGTCCAGTCTGCTCCTCTGTCTGAGGACTCACATTCCCAGCCCTTGCTTCTCTCTGTCTGCTTTCACGTGTATTCTTCCCCAATAAACCTTTTGTGCTCCTAATCCTATTCCAATGCCCATTTTCACAAAGCATGCAAGTCACCTTGGGTGCTCTGGGTTTAGGACACAATTGGATCCTATGTGCATCCCTTAAGAGAGGATTCTGCTGTGTGATTCTGACTAGCTTAGCTGAATCCTGCCTGCCTAGAAGACTGCTTTGAATAAACCCCCTTACAGAAGGGCTGGTCAAGGTGTCTGAAAGACATCAGTCTTCATATCACACTCACAGAAAACACTGAGCATGCAGTCCCTACAGTCTGGTTCTGCAAAGCTTAGCCATAGTTATCAAGCATCACTCTTCATATAAATTTCCCATGAACAAAATTTGTCTCCTTACTACATGTGTATTACATTTACTTCCATCTCTATGATTTTGCTTTTTTTATTTTCTTTTTAATTTAAATTAAATCATAGCTGTGTACATTAATACTGTCATGGGGTACAGTGTGCTATTTCTATATACAATTTGAAATACTTTCATCAAACTGGTTAACATAGCCTTCATGTCATTTTCTTAGTTATTGTGTTAAGACATTATATTCTACATTTAGAAAGATTCACATGTACCCTTATAGGATGGACCATAGACAAGATCCCACCAATCACCCAATATATCTTTTCCCAAAACTTCAAAGTTCTATGCATGGCTCTTCCTCTCCAAACTTTTCTGGCAGTTATAATCTATACTAGCCTATAGTTTTACAAACTCAATTGTTTCCACATTAGAATAAACTGTGGGACTTCTGCACCAAATGCACAAATCTTGAATTATCCTTGCAGCATATTGATTTAGTAGGTCTGGTATAGAACCTAGGTACCCATTTGTTCAAAAAGATTCTGTTGCTGCTTCTGATACGCATGTAGGAGTACAAAGTATCTCTCTGACATATATTGTACCTGCTGCACCAGTCAATTAAATGTGTAGTCAATGCTTCTTGTGGGCTAAGTGCTCTGGTTGGAGGATTTGGAATACACTTACACTCAGGTGGCACAGAATATAGCTTTGGGGAGGCATTCCATCAACTAACCGTAATGATTTCTATGAAAGAGAAATGAGTACAGTGCTTTGGGAAGACATAGTGATAAATGGTAAACAAAAGGCCTATGGAGAAAGTTTTCACTAGGAATGAAGTTGATGTGGCCCTTGAAAGAGTTGATCTTGACTGCCAAATAATCAGCCTTTTTTGACTGTGGCTCTGGCATAACGAATATGGAAGGAATAGAAGAAAAAATGGAAACGTCAGTAGTGATCACAATTTTAAAGATTTTGGATACCACATTAAAGATGACACCTTTTTTTTTGAAACAGAAAAAGATTTTTAAAAGATGAAACCAACTTTATTGTTGTTTTCTACTATTGATAGAAACCCATAAGCATCTGGCCTCCATATATTTTTAATAAGTTTTTCAAGAGCATCTATTTTTGGTAAAGAACATTAAATCAGTGAGTCTCTAAATATATAAGAATATTTTATTCTCACCTACTTTTTCGAATTAATAATTCATAATATCTATAAAATTTCAATGATTTTTGAAGTTTGCTATATGTTAATTACACTTACCTTCAATTAGAACTACTAATAAATCTAAGTCCACTAGAATGTTCAACATCTGAGATCAAATTTACATAGGTATTGGCAAACAGGTGAAAACAATTTATTTTTCTGTCAATTCATGTGCACTGGAAAAATAGTAACTATTTGGTAAACATCTTAACACCACCATATCTTGTAAAAAGGCCTCATTTCCCCTGGGAACCATACATGAATTCAACTAAAATGAGATTAAATGACTCTGCTAATCAGAGAAGTGACATACTTTTAAGAAAGAGAACTGTTAATCCAATAATATAAAGAATGCAAAGGAAAAGGGAAACTATTAAAATAGTAAAGCTTGGTAGAGATGTAAAGGATAGTCAAAGATCAGTTGGTCATAGTTATATGGTTATATTTCTAGATTCTCTGTTCTGTAAATCAACTCAGAACATAGAAGAAAGAAAGCCCTATTCAACAAACGGTGCTGTGAAAACTGGATAACTATATGCAGAAGGGTAAAACAGGACCCGTCTTTCTTCCCATATACAAAAATTAATCAAAGATGCATTAAAGACTTAAATGTAAGAAATGAAATATCTAGGAGAAAAATGTAGGAACAACTCTTCTAGTTATATGCCTAGGCCAAGGATTTATGATTAACACCCCAAAGGCAAATAAAGCAACAACTGAGATAAATAAATGGGACCTAATTAAATTTAAAAGCTTCTAGACAGCAAAGGAAATAACAAACATAGTAAACAAGCAACCTACAAATATTCACAATTATATATCCAACAAAGGATGAATATTCAGAATCCATAAAAAACTCAAACAAATCAGCAAGAAAAAAAACCAGCAAGAAAAAAAATGGGCAAAACACATGAACAGAATCTTTCAAAAGAAGACAGACAAATGGCAAATAAAAATATGAAAAAATCTTCAACATCTCTAGGCATCAGGGGAGTACAAATTAAAACCACAATAGATACAATTTTCATATGGTATCTTACCCTGTCAGAATGGTCATTCTTAAAAGTCAAAAATCAATAGTCTCTGGAATGGATGCAGAGAAGAAGGTCCACTTATACACTGTTGGTGGGACCATAAATTAATATGGTACATCGTTTATGGATGACAATATGGAAGATCCTCAAAGAGCGAAAAGTAGACAGACCTATCATTCAATCCAGGTACCAACCCAAAAGAAAAGAAGTAATTTATCAAAAATACACCTGTGCTTGAATGGCTATCACAGCACAATTCACAATTGCAAAAATGTGGAATCAGTCTAAGTGCCCATCAGTTCATAAGTGGATAGAGAAAACATACACATACATATCATGGAGTATTACTCAGCCACAAAAGGAGTGAAATGTTGTCATTTGGAGCAACTTGGATGGAACTGGAAACCATTATCCTAAGTGAAGCATCCCAGGAATGGCAAAACAAACCCACATGTTTTTGCTAATAAGTAGGAGCCAAGTGGTGAGTATACATAAGCAACAACAATAACAACAACAAAATGTTAAGGACATTGAAAACCAAGAAAGGAGGAGTTTGGGAGGGTTAGTAAAACTAAACTTACCCCTGACTCCAGCATTATACAATGTAACAAAAAACACTTGTACCTACTTAAATTTTTTAAAATAATCATTTAAAAAGAAATTATAAGTTGGATAAACATTGTAAAATTGGAAAAAATAAGGGGAGGTAGTAGAAAGGCTGGTGAAAGTAAAGGATAGATTTGAAAATTGCTCTAGAGGCAAAATTCATAGAGTTCTATAAGGCAGTGTATTGGGGATTTAAGAAGATGGAAGAGTCAAAGGCACCTTGCCAGTTTTCCGTTCAGTACCTGTCTAACCTAAAATACATCTCTTTCTTGGCCAGGAAGCTATAAGATGTCACAGGCCTAATGTCCTTACCTGCTGACTAAAATCTGAGCCTCCCAGACACAATCAGTTTCTTTCTGGGCTCTTAAAAAGTAATTATTCATAAGTTTTTTCTTTTATTTGTTAAAATACAATTAATCTAGTCATGCAGATTAACTTTCTCATAAATACTGTGTATATCTTTTCCTTGCTTCTTTATTTACCACAGTTATTTTTTAGCTGCCTCGTGGGTATTCAGCTAATTTTACTATGGGAAACACCAGGCACCTCATAAAAGGAATAACGACCAAAAAAGACTAAGAATATTATATGGTATACACACATACAAAAATATGAATGAGCATTTGATCAAAACTAGTTATCTATTTTATGAACCACCCATGTGTTAAAAGTACCAGGGTGTGCTTAAAAGTATGCAGATCCCTTCAGAATGTAACAATCATCATTATATTTGTACTTTCCTTTAAGCAAACTTCAGAAACCAATATTCAAGATCAATATGTAACTATTTCATTCAGTTTTCTTTTTATTAAATCATAGCTATATACATTAATGCACTCATGGGGTACAATGTGCTGGTTTTATATAAAATTTGAAATACTTTCATCAAACTAGTTTGGTAACTAGTTTACCAAATTTTCTTCACTGTATTAAGACATTTATATTCTACACTTAGTAGATTTAACACGTACCCTTGTAAAATGCACCATAGGTGTGGTCCAACCAATTACCCTCCCTCCACCCAACTTCCTCCCTCCTCTCCCCCTCCTCTTTCCCCTTCATCTTGGGCTATAGTTGAGTTATAGCATTCATATGGAAGTGTGGGTGTTTATAAATTGGTTTCATAGTAGGACTGAGTACATTGGATACTTTTTCTTCCATTCTTAAGATACTTTGCTAAGAAGAATATGTTCCAGCTCCATCCATGTAAACATGAAAGAGATAAAGTCTCCATCTTTTTTTAAGGCTGCATGATATTCCACGGTGTACATATACCATGATTCATTAATCCATTCATGGATTGATGGGTACTTGGGCTTCTTCTATGACTTAGAAATTATGCATTGGGCTGCAATAAACATTCTGGTACAAATATCTTTGTTATAAAGTGACTTTTGGTCCTCTGGATATATACCTACTAGAGGAATTGAAGGATCAAGTGGCAGGTCTATTTTTAGATCCCTAAGGGATCTCCAAACATCTTTCCAAAAGGAACATAGTTTTCATTCTCACTAGCAGTGCAGAAGTGTTCCCTTTTCTCCACATCCATGCCAACATCTCTGGTTTTGGGAGTTTGTGATGTGGGCTAACCTTCCTGGAGTTAAATGTTATCTCAAAGTGGTTTTGATTTGCATTTCTCTGATGATTAAGTATGTTAAGCATTTTTTCATGTGTCTGTAGGCCATGCACTTGTCTTCTTCATAGAAGTTTCTCTTCAAGTCCTTTCCCACA
Organism: Galagoides demidoff; assembly: GCA_963574575.1. Classification (NCBI taxonomy): domain Eukaryota; kingdom Metazoa; phylum Chordata; class Mammalia; order Primates; family Galagidae; genus Galagoides; species Galagoides demidoff. The sequence continues at coordinate 63,383 of CAUYQV010195928.1, forward strand.
CTAAGATGGGATCACTTGTTCTCTTCTTGCTAATATGTCTGAGTTCTCTGTGGATTCTTGTTATTAAACCTTTGTCAGAGACATAACCTGAAAATATCTTCTCCCATTCTGAGGGCTGTCTACTTGCTTTACTTTCTTGGCTATGCAGAAGCTTTTCAGTTTGATCACATTCCAGTAATGTATTTCTGGTGTTGCTTCAATTGCCTGGAGGGTCTTCCTCTTAAAACATTCACCCAGGCCAATTTCTTCAAGTGTTTCCCCTATACTTTCTTCTAGAATTTTCATAGTTTCACATCTTAAGTTTAAATCTTTTATCCAGTGAGAGTCTACCTTTGTTAATGGTGAAAGGTGTGGTTCCAGTTTCAGTCTTATACAGGTTGCCAGCTAGTTCATCCAGCACTATTTGTTAAATAGGGAGTCTTTTCCCCATTGAATGTTTTTGATTGGCTTATCAAAGATCAAATGACAGTAAGTAGCTGGGTTCATCTTTTGGTTCTCTATTCTGTTCCATACATCTACCTCTCTGTTTTTGTGCCAGTACCATGCTGTTTTGATCACTATTGATTTATAGTATAGTCTGAGGTCTGACAGTGTGATTCCTTCTGCTTTGTTTTTATTTCTGAGTAATGTCTTGGTTATTTAAGGTTTTTTCTGATTCCATATAAAATGAAGTATTATTTTTTTCCAGGTCTTTAAAGTTTGACAGTGGTGCTTTAATAGGGATTGCATTAAAACTGCATATTGCTTTGGGTAGTATATACATTTTAAGAATGTTGATTCTTCCCAGCCATGAGCACGGTATGTTTTTCCATTTGTTAACATTGTCAGCTATTTCTTTTCTTAGAGTTTCATACTTCTCTTTATAGAGCTATTTCACGTCCTTTGTTAAGTAAACTCCCAAATATTTTATCTTCTTTGGCACTACTATGAATGGACTCAATACAGTCCTTGACTATTTTTTCAGCTTGACTATTGTTGGTATATATAAAGGTTACAGGTTTATGAGTGTTGATTTTGTATCCTGAGATGCTGCTGTATTTCTTGATTACTTCTAAGAGTTTTGTAGTAGAATCCCTGGGCTTTTCCACATATACAATCATATCATCTGTGAAGAGTGAAAGTTTGATCTCCTCTGACCCTATGTGGATACCTTTGATTGCCTTTTTCTTGCCTAATTGAGATGACTAAAACTTCCATTATAATGTTAAAGAGCAATGGAGACAATGGACAACCTTGCCTGGTTCCTGATCTCAGTAGAAATGATTTCAATTTAACTCTATTCAATACAATATTGGCTGTGGGTTTGCTGTAGATGACCTCTATCAGTTTAAGAAATGTCCCTTCTATACCAATTTTCTTAAGTGTTCTGATCATGAAAGGATGCTAGATATTATCAAAAGCTTTATCTGTGTTAATTGAGAAAATCATATGGTCTTTGTTTCTTATTTTGTTTATGTGATGTATTATATTTATAGATTTACATATGTTGAACCAGGCTTGAGACCCTGGGATAAAACCCACTTGGTTGTGGTGTATAATTCGTTTGATGTGTTGCTGGATTCTGTTTTTTGGACCTTACTGAATATTTTTGCATCAACATTCATTAGTGATATTGTTCTATAATTTTAATTTCTTATTGGGTCTTCCTGGTTCGGGGATCAAGGTGATGTTTGTTGCATAGAATGTTTGGTAGCATTCTTTCCTTTTCTATATTTCAAAAAAAGTTAAGTAGTACAGGTACTAGTTCCTCCTTAAAGGTTTGGTAGAATTCTGATGTGAAGCCATCTGGTCCCAAACTTTTCTTTTTGGGGAGATTTGTATAGTTGATGCTATTTCGGAACTTAATATAGGCCTGTTCAAAATTTCCACTTCATTCTGGCCAAGTCTAAGAAGGTGGTGGGCTTCCAAGTATTGGTCTATTTCCTTCAGATTTTTGTATTTCTGAGAACAGTTTCTTATAATATTCAATAAGGATTTTTTGAATTTCTGAGGAGTCTGTTGTTATTTTGCCTTTGCCATTTCTAATTGATGAAATTAGAGATTTTACTCTTTTTTTCCTGGTTAGGTTAGTTAAAGGATTATCTATTTTATTGACCTTTTCAAAAAACAACTTTTTGATTTATTGATCTATTGTTTAATCCTTTTGTTTTCAATTTCATTTAATTCTGTTCTAATTTTGGTTATTTTTTTTCTTCTGCTGGATTTAGGATTGGAATGTTCCTTCTTTTCCAGTTGCTTGAGATGTCCTGTTAAGTTGTCAACTTCCTCTCTTTCTGTCCTCTTTAGGAAGGCTTGCAGTGCTATAAATGTCCCTCTTAGGATTGCTTTTGCAGTATCCCAGAAGTTCTGATAATTTGTGTCTTTGTTATCATCTTATCACAAAAATTTGGTAATTTCCTTCTTAATCTCATGTCATTCAGCATAAGGTTATTTAGTTTCTATGTTTTTGTATGAGTATGGAGATTCCTGTTTTTACTGAGTTAAACTTTTATTCCATGATGGTCTGAGAAGATGCAAGGACTAATTTCTATTCTTTTAAATTTGCTGAGGTTAGACTTGTGACCTAAGATGTGATCTATTTTGGAGGATGTTCCATGGGCTGATGAGAAGAATGTGTATTGAATTTTGTTAGGATGAAATGTGCTACAGATGTTTGTTAAATCCAATTGTTGAATGGTTAAGTTTAAGTCTAACATTTCTATGCTGAGTTTCTTATTGGAGGATCTATCCAACATGCCTAAAGGAGTGTTAGAATCTCCAACTATTATGGTGCTAGAGGAAATCAAGTTGCTCATGTCTGCTAGAGTCTCTCTTATAAATTGAGACACATTCTGGTTGGGAGCATAAATGTTAATAATTGAAATTTCATTGTGTTGAGTGTTGCCCTTAACAAATATGAAGTGAGCATCCTTATCTTTCCTTATTTTTATTGTCTTAAAGCCTATTGTATCTGTCTGTGAATAAAATTGCAACACCTGCTTTTTCTGATTTCCATTTGCCTGAATTATAGATGAACATCTCTTCACCCTGAGTCTATATTTAACTTTTAAGGTAAGATGAGATTCTTGTATGCAGCAGATATCTGGCTTGAGTTTTTGTATCCAGTCAGCCAACCTGTACCTCTTTACAGAATGATTTAAACCATTCACATCATTGAGAGTATGGATAAGACTGGTAGTATTCTGGGTCTCAAATTTTTCAAAAGTCCAGTAGACAATTTTATTCTTTTTGCCACTGTGGAAGTTGGATTTTGATCAAAAGTTTCTGAGTGAGTTTCCTTTGGTGATAGCAGGTTGTGCTGGTCATTATGGAGGATAGATCTGAGAATATGCTGAAGAGCTGTTTTAGTTATGGCAAATTTCGTCAACATGTGAATGTAATTAAAGTATTTAATTTACCATCATAAATTAAAGTCAGTTTAGCTGGATATAGGATCCTGGGTTGAAAGCTTTTTTGTTTTAGGAGATTAAAAGACCACCCTCTTCTAGCTTGAAAGGTTTCAGCAGAGAGATCTGCAATCATTCTAATATTCTTCCCCTTATAGATTCTGGTTTTCTTACATCTGG